>VZTO01025344.1:59325-87385 GCA_013400615.1 Syrrhaptes paradoxus
CACTGGTCCCAGTACTGATCCCTGTGGAACACCACTTGTCCCTGGTCTCCACTTGGACATTGAGCCATTGACCACCACTCTTTGAGTGCGGCCATCTAGCCAATGCCTTATCCAGCGAGTGGTCCTTCTGTCAAATCCATGTCCCTCCAACTTAGAGACAAGGATGTCATGTGGGACTGTGTCAAAAGCTTTGCACAAGTCCAGGTAGATAATATAAGCATATAAGATAAAACTAATGGATGTCTGACATACAGCAATGAAATATGGGCTGAAAACCAACTACCCTGGGCAAATAAAAAACATTTTCCTGGAGCTGTCTTCTGTAATCCTGATTTATCTTAGTATAGCAAGTTAGGACCTTTCGAGCCTCTTAGAGAATGAAAGTACTTGCACAGGTCCCTCACCCAGCCCTTTTCCTAGGTGCAGTGCTGCCACTGAGCTCTTGATCTCAGGTAGCCTCCACATCTGTACCACCACACCACTGTCCTAGCAGCAGTTTGTTCTTTTGCCTTTCAGCTATAGGAGTTTCATACCAGGTTAGCCAAGAGGACGAGTGAGCTTGGAGATCTTTGGTTTTCAGTCATTACCAAAGCTTGCCTTTTGAGGAAAGTTGGGCAGCAGGGTAGACATTTTCCCTTATTTCTGTCCTTTCCTTGGTTATCTGGGGACTCTCAGTCTGGTGTCCTCTGGACTGTACGGTGTCCTCCTTCTGCAGAGATGCCTGGCCACCAATAAATAGGACTGCCATTAGACTTGGGAGAAATAAGTAAAAGAATAGTTTGACAAATTGCCTGTAAATGTCAGTCAGTACTGGTAATTGTAGATATCTGGAAATCATGGACAAATGCAAATTTCTGCTACATGGATTGACTCTACAGTGCCTGCATAGAAAGCTTGACACTTTTCGGCTTTGTTGCTTATATCCACTGTCTTTGCTGCACTGGACATTCTGCACGCATGCCTGGATTGCAGTGTTACTGTTCTCAACACATCCACAGATATAAAAACTCTCTCATTTGCAATAATCAGTGTGTGCATGCCACATGGCACATATACACAAAGCCTAGACCAGGAGAAAACAGAAGCCCAGCTTCTATGGAGCAAAGCCCTTTAGAAAAGACTGACTCTGAAACAATCAGGTAGGAAGGCAATTGGTTCTGGGGCTTAAGGAGAGAAGAAAATAGGTGCATACATTGCCATCACAGCTTTAAGAGAGCATTTCTTCTTCTGGGGATGCAAACAGGACAAAGCTCTGCAGGTCTGCACGTGGACCGGACCTGCTATCGGTTCATCTCTTTGAACCTTTGTCTGGCAGATGCTGTAAGAGAAAAAAAAAGGTTTGTACCATTTACCTACAGCGTGTGCCATTGTGGGTTCACTAGAGCAGTTCTGATTTACTGTGCCTGGTCAGCCCACTGAGCTGGGCAAGTCTTTGCAGCCAGGTGAGAAGCAGGACAGACAGGAACCTGGTAAGGCAGATCATTCTCAACAATACTCTCTAATGCAGAATGAAGTGGCAGAAACAGTACATTATGGATATTATCATCATTATCTCTTGCTACCTCTAATAGGTTTTTATATCATTTTGCTCATTTTTATAGCTTGCTGACTCAGAACAGACATTCTTTGTAATTCACTGGAAGAAATGCTTGATTTCAGCTCCCCTTGTTCTAACCATCCACAGAATGGATGAAATAAGGATGTGACCGCTGGGGTAGAACAACCCTTTCCTGCATGATTCAAACTAAGCCATTTCTAAAGCATGTTATTTTTTATACACAAAGGGATGAAAGGAAGCTTTGGAAAACGGCATTGCGCACAAAGCATCTGAGAGGGGTAGGAGGTCTGACATGAAACAGGAGGCTGCCACGGGTACAGGAGAGACCAGGGACACAGCCACCAGCAACACACCGGAATGCTAATGGACACCTGCAGCATGGGGATTAGCTGCTTGCAAAATAAAATAAAATATAGCTACCAAGTGCCATTACTGAAAGAGGCAGTTCCAGGTGTCACAACCACTGCTGTTTCACACTGGTAAGTCTTTATTAACTTGACAAACATTTGCGTTGTATACCCCACTCATACTGTTATTTCTGAGTATTCTGCTGGCCCTGTTCTTATTACACTCAGTAAGTATTTTTCAAAATGGTGGCTGTTTGGTCTGTTGTGGGAAAGGAAAAAGAATTCACTGGAGAATTCAGGTGAATTTTCTACCTCACTTGCTCAGTATGCTTTTCTAGCCCATGCATTATTCTCTTAATGTTTCTTCTTATTTTTTTAAGATAAGTACAGTCAATTCCTACCATCTCTCTTCTTTAGAGACTTTTCTTATGCTGTTTATTACTCACAGTGTTCTTTGCTGACCCCCTCTAGTCCTGCTTCCAGCTGGGCTGGGACAGTATTGCTCCAGCTGTTCTAGATAAGATCCAACAAGAGGTGTCCTGCGTGACATGACAGACAGCAGTCATGCCTCCCCTGAAATACCGTATATGCATATATGTTCAGTGTTCAGTCTTGGTAGGACTTTATATATCATCTCTAAATGTTATTATGCCTCTTAGACAAGTACAAAGACTTGCACTTGAGGAGAAAGATAGTAAGTTTGGGATTATCCTCATTTCCTGTGGGTGTTCAGTCTAATCTTAGACAGGCTGTCAAGAAATCTCTGTTCCCAACACATTCCAATGTAACCTTTATCTGTAGGAAGTTCTGTTATGCCAGAGACAGAAACCTTGAGCACAGTGTTTATCACAAAGCTTTAGGTAACACTGAATATAAACTGAACCCCAGACATCAGAGGTCTGAAGCACAAGGTCCAAAACCTTGAATTTTCCTTGGGGCTCTGCAGGTTGGTTTGGGGAAGAGAAAAGATAGATGTAGGTTGTGTGGGCTCATGTTATTTTCTGCACCTGCTGGAACAGCTGAAGTGACAAGCCCTTCCGTGCAGGTTTAGGGGATTGTCACTGCCTGCAGGAAAACAGCCACAGGGAATGGACTGATGTTTCTGAGGCTGCAGTAGGGTCCTCAGGACAGCTAGGAGTGGTAGAAAGCATTATATACCTCTCTACTGCTATGCAAGAGCTTGTTTGCAGTCTATATATTTGGCTGGCACTCGGGTAACTGTTGTGTAACCTCTTGTCTAGTGGCTACAAATATAAGTTAAACAAGGCAGAAAACAAAATTAATCCTTCAGGGACTCTACAAGTGGAAGAGTGTCATTGGGAACACCGACAGGTCCCAGATATAGTCCTCAGGGCTTACGCAGTTAAGTTCTGTACACAATACATGCTCACACTCTGTGTTTCTTTTAAGGAGGAACAAAACACATACAGTTTATTATCCCTCTTTGGCAGTTGGTGTCACTGTAATGCTTCCTACGTATTTCTCAGAGATAACATCCTGCTACACAATGCTGCATTTATTCTGGAGTGCATGCATGTAAATGAAACCACCAGCACCAAGGAAGCGACAGATATATCAGACAAATATTGTTTTCTTCTCTGAGTTCTGGCAAAAGTTGCATTTGAAGAATAAATATTGAAGTGATTTTTACTTCAGGATCTTTTATTTCATTTGAGAACTGTAAGCATATGTAAGAGTGTATTTAAGATCCATATTTGATTCTGCTTTTTTCTGCATGCAGCCATATTTAGCACAAAGAGCTAGTGAAAACCTCATCTTTTTCCTGTAAGTTCTCCCTGTTAAAGTGGATGTTGAAGGGTTGGTTTCACCAACAATGCATTAAGGCCACACACCACTGGTCATTTGCTCCTGAATACCACAAAAACAGGAGAAGCACGTTTTTAAACTGGTGGCTTCTCACACCACTGGTTTCCTCTTCTAAAACTGGGACTAAATTCTGACAAAAGGGAGGTACATATGCAATTGCTGGACAAGAGCTCACGTGTATAAAGCAATGGACCTGTGCCCACAGATTTCTTCCAGATGCCAGTAAATGCACCAGTCTATGTGTATGTTTCTTAGAGTTACTGCTATAGTATTTTTCAGAAATGAAATACTTATGAATCCTGTCTGTAAATCAATCAGCTATAATTTTCAGCCTCAATAGTGGTACAGTGTGATAGATATGTTGCCAATCCAATTTCTTGATCACAGCTTGGACAATGCTGTGAGCAGTAAGAAAACAAAGCATTTCTATTTCATAGTAATACCATGGTACTTTAATGACAGTGAAGATTGTTGCTGAGAATCCTGCTTATAAAACTGACTTCATACAGTTCCAACCCGCCACAGTTTCTAATTAGATAATTATCTAATCATGCATTCATTCAACATGAACTTTGTCTTCACATGAAAAGATACAATATTAGACAATTTAAAATAAAAAGTGGAACTGCAACCACGTATTTTAGTTTTGCTTGCAATGCTAGAGTACACACAGTCATGCTAGCTTTTGAGAGGAAGCACAAATTAAAAATGCGTGTTATGAAATGCATTTCATGTCAATAAATGCCAAAATGGCGCACAGTTTCACCACTTGTCTAAGCTAAATAACTCATTTAATATATTAAAATGAAACTATATAGATTACAACAGAGAAAATATTAGCAGAATATCAAATGCAGATTATTATTACCTGCTATCCTACAGAGACTGTCTAAAAATGAAGGCTTCCACTTTCTTGTTTTTCTACTTCAACCTGGTCACTTTTAGATATCATACACTTTGAGAAAGTTATACTGTGGTGGCCGATATGGCCCGCACTTGCCTATGGGTGAGCCAGTAATGCAGAGTTGTTAAATCAAGCGAGATCGTAGGAGCAACACTGCGCATTACAACCTCTGCATCACACAGCCCAGTGCCGTGACTGCAGGGGTACTGCAGGCTGAGAGCACACCAGAGGTACAACCCTGTTTACAAGCCCTTCACAGTACTTTGCTAATAAAAATTACTGTTAGGTAGAAAGGAAAAAGAAAATATGTATTACTCTGTGCCACATTAAACAAAATTTCCTGCAGCAGTGTGTTTTTTCAAGGACAAGCAGAATCTGAAATCTGCTGTGCTTTTCAAAGACAAGGAGAAAGAGCTAAGGCATCTGCACACAGACAGCAGGTCGCTAATCTGGGAGTCCTTTTTCCTACCTGTATCTGGGAAAGACAAACATAAGCGTTCACAGCAGAAGCCCCATTTTGGAAGCTTTTTCCACCAGAAGGATGTATGTCACAACACTATCTCATGGACACTAAACGCACGTATGAGATGTGAAGAAGCTAGAGAAAATAGTTCAATTAGATAGGAAAGCATACTGAGTTTAACCATTCCCTGCATGACCCTGAATCCTGTTAAATCCGCTAGGTAAGAGCACAAATAGTTAAAACAATAGCACTTACTGAAGTCTCAGGTGCTCAGCTTGCTCAAGTGACATGGGAGACACCATCTAGCCAAGGGCCATTTATGTCTTCTTCCTGATCTACTTGCTGAAATGTTTTTCCCCACTGATAAAGGCAGTTAGGCATGATTTTCCATGCACCTGCTTTGGGGACTTGCACAGCTCTGTAACCAGTTCAGCTGCACAGGGGGAAGGCTATAGGAAAGTTTCCTCAAAGTTGTTTAAATTTTTAAATCATTCATTGGAGTAGGTGAGATCAGATCTCATACTAAGAGAGAATGAGACCAAGCAATGATTTCTAAAATATATGAGTATTTAGGAAGAATAGATTTCTTCCTTACAAAAAGGAAATGACAGAGACAGAAACTGCTTTCTGCTGGAAAAAAATGCACCACATATGCAAAACTGGAAAATGCCTAGGGGAAAAGACAAAGTTGATATCTGTGTGAGTGGCATCTTGGGGAAAACCCCAGCTGACAGAAGGAGGCTGCATAGAGGGAAGAGTGCTGGGAACTACTAGACGACTGACTGGCACATATGTGGTTTCTGGTGATTAAAATAAGCCATTTAAAAACAGACCTGCTTGAAAAGCAAAAAAGTAAATGACATTATACTGGATGGAACTGCTACCAGATGGTCCAGTTACCAGCAGCTACTAGATTTTGTTTTCATTTTTTTAAATACACACATGCAGTCACACGAGCAAGCGCTCATGGCCCAAACTCGACCGTAAAAGCCATCTGGCACTGCTGGTGTGAGTTTACCACACTGCAAAATCTCATTCTCTCTGACATTATTTGTGGTTAGAGGACCAAATCCAGTTCCAGCTAGGCAACTAGGCTGCAATCTGGAGCACAAGAAACAGAGGGCATGGAAACAAAGCAGGGAGCCATAGGGTAGATACTCAGCTGTGAAGAGACAGCTTCCAAAAGGAAAATGAACTTCATTTTCTCTTTTCCAAACATGAGTAATGGGAAGGTAAAAAGAAAATTCCCCCAATTCTTTGCTACAAATCAAGACCTGTAAAAGCATCTTCCCACCCTTTACACATGGCAGAGCTCCACAGTCCTTTTCCAACTAGGATTTCTTTTTTCAGTCACCCACTGCTTGCTTCCATCTTCTCCAATTCCTGTCCAATAGGACATCACAGCATTTGATGTGTTTCTATTTTCTATTCACACATCTGCTCCCAGTTCAATTACACTTCCCTTTTCCATCACATTAAGGGGGCTGTGATCATCGCCAGGTGTATCCTGAAACTGAAAAAGTATCTGTCACCATGTACAAATGACATTTGATACGCCACCACAAAACATTTAAAGAATATGCTTATAGCACTCATCATATTAACATCTCCTGTACATCTTTTTCTTAACTTTTAAGGAAGGTGTTTAACAATGTGTATTCCTAAAGGATCTCATTCTGGTAGCAAGCAACTGGGCGTTATTTTTATAAAACAATCAAAGTATTAAAAAGAAGTTGAACACCTACCTAGAGACATTGTACTAGAGACAATGTCCTTGCCCTGGGGTCTAATCTGGTGAATTACTCAATACAGTCAGAATTCAGTTTTGTTTCATTAAATACTCTCCTTAGTCGCAATGCGAATTTTTTTTTTGTTTTAAAGAAGTAAAAAGAAACAAATGCAAACAAAAAATTTCAGATCCATAAATATGCAACACTCCGTACAGAGATAGTTTCCTAGCATATTAAAAGCTACGTCTGCATCATGTATATTAGGTACCTATTCCCTCCCAGCTGAGACCTGTAGCTGAGGATGTAATAACAGTTCCTCAACACTGTTGCTAGGTCAAAGTCCAGAGCCCAAACTGTTTGTAACACACGGTACAAACATAGCCCAAAGTAAATGCTTGGCCCATGTTCACTTTACAGTCCCTGAAGTTCACTGGCAAAGCTTTGAACTGTGTGAAAACAAACTATCTCTCATCTACAGAGCATCTTTACAAAGCTTAAAGCCCTGCAATCAATGCCCAGGCTACTATCATTGCCATACAGCCCACTTGTGAGGGCAGAGGCCCAGATTTATTGAATTTATCTATACAGACTTGCCCTTGCTGTACTTCCCCAAGAAAATTCAAGTCACTTAAATTGTGGGTGAGGACATTTACACAGGGACTGTATGTGGTTCAATCTGTTTTCAATATTCTGAGATAGCAATTTAGAACTCTGAATTAGTAAGTTATAAAATTTACAAGTCTTCAATATATAACAAGAAAAATTCTTGTGAGGGTGGCAGCGGAAGCTGTAAGCTCCCCTCTGTAAGGCTGCTAACACTTTGCAACCAATTCAACCCAAAATGTCCCTAGGAGAGTAGCAAGTCAGGAAAAATGTTATAAAGAGCCAATTATCACTATATAACCCACTCTAAAATTAATTCAGGTTACAGATAAAAACCAGAAATGCTCTGGTCACAAAAGATGACACCTGCAATGCTTCTTAGCCATTTTCCCCATAGAAACACTCAGGAAAAGTAAACCAAATAAACAAATGTGAAAGCTAGGATAGCTCACTGGGATTTCAATAATTCCTTTTCCTCTCTCCTCCATCTTAAATGCATTGTTTTTTATGCTCAAAAACATCTGCTGAGGATGTTGATCCACAGAGCTTCAGCCCAGTTCTCTCCAGAGGTCAGGGACAATGGCTCAGCCCCACCTCTGATTATTGGCTATATGTTTTAGACTTTGGATATTGGCGATATATTTTAGACTAACTTTTAGAAGTAGACTATTTTGATGATAGTCATTTGATTGATTATAATCAAGCTGTCAGAGTTTCATTTTACAGTACAGGAAACACTAAGCTGGTGTTATGATAATTCTGTGGAATTTACAGAGAAATGTCCATCCCCCAGGGACCTGTGCATCTCTCCACTGAATGTCAGAGCAAACCTCTAAACGACAACTCAAAACCCAGAAAGCTTTAACACTTACTTAAACACCTTTAACAAAATTTCACTGATGGAAGACAGCTCTTCAAAACTTCTTGTTATAGGACTACAGGATGACAAATGTATCTCTTTGCCTTAATTTCCAAGAAGCTGTATACAAAAACATTCATGAGTCAGACTGGTCTCACTTCAACTTCTAATAACCATTCTACTTAAAAAGAGCGGCACTCAAAAAATACACTTTGTATCAGATTCGGTGTATTTTAACGATTTCTTGGTCATTTGGACTCAGAAAATGCAGCTTTGCTGATGGTACTGTTGCATATAGGTGATCACACAAACTAACAGACATTTCTTCAGATTTTTAAGTTTCAGACAACACTAATCATTGGGGTGCATTGATAGACACATTGCATTGGCAAACTCTACCAAAAGATGAGATCTGTGAGGCTCTTCCTAAGGACAACATAATCAGATGTGCCGTAGCACTGCACGCCCTGTTCCTGTGCTCCTGGGATCCCAGGTTACTCAATATGTCACCTACTATTTACAACCAAGTGTTCCCACTAAAGGAAAACACATACATCCACAGTTACCCCCACCCTTCTGCAGACACCTGCCTTGCCTTTTCTGCTTGCAGTTACAGGGCATTTTCTGTCATGAGAAGAAGGGGTTAAAAGAAAAACAGCCTAACCTCCACTCACACATTTGTCAACTTCCCCAAAATAGCTGCAGAATTTGAGTATAGTATGCAATTTTCCTGCATGACAGGTTAATCCATTTATTATTCATCCATTTAACGAACATACTGTGTCTCCATGCTAAGAACAAAACAAAACCTCCAGCAACACTGGCTTTCTTTAAATCATATTCATAATCTTGCACAATCTGATTTGCCTTTGAATTCAGCTTTATTTTTTAACTACAAGTTAGAAGCAGGAAACATATTGCTTCAGATTTTGCATTGTTGCCTCTAGCCACATTTATGGAATGTTTTCTGGGTTTTGCAAAATTATCATCATTTCATTACCTGCTTCTGCAACAGCCATGTATCTGCTGTGAAAAGGTCACCCAAAAGTTAATGAACCTCATGCTTAGCCAAACTGCTCTTCTCCTGTGGGACAGAAATTTTCATGAAACTCTGCAAGGTTCATCTTGCAAAGTTTCTTGAACATGCTCCAAAAAAGAACAGTTACTAAGTCACGGAGGAAATCTGTTCCCTTTTCACAGGCAACTGGCTCTATTAAGCTTTTTGCAAAAACATGGGGCTCAAGTTCTCAATGGCATAATTTATAAAGGAAAACTACAGCAGTGTTTTGAACAGTCACAGAGGTATTACAACCACGTAGCTACACAGAACAATCATATTCCCTTCCAGGCTTTAATGCTTTTAAAGGATTCCCTATCTCCACTGGAAGCACCTCTTTTAATGCACCACATATGTTGGGTTTTTTTTCACAGATTCATCAAATTAGAAGACTGGATTCATGATCCATTCAGGTAGTATGTCTAGATCTTTCTCTTGCTCAGGTATTTCCTCATGATAACTACCCCAATCTGGAAGAATTATATAATGTTCCATTTTGAACTACTGAAGTTCATCCCATTCCTCATTCCAGCCCTCATTTCTATCTTATATCCCAGCCTTTTTTTGTATGAACAGTGCCTCCCAACTCCAGCCAGCCAGCATGCTCTCCTATGTTTCAAATAAAGCATTAATGAAGGTATGAAATAGCAAAAGGCCCAGAAACAATATTTGATTGTCTCTCTGATACTTCCTTTCCCAGAACTGATGACTGTTGCCATGTTCTCTGCCTTCCCATTCCCTCAGGTAGCCTCTACTCCAGCAGCCTCCACTTTGGGACCATACCAAATATTTGTGCTTATCAAGGAGTGACACCAGAGAAGTCCAGCAGAATCTAATCTTCGTGAGCCTGTTTTATTACTCCCCATTTTGCCCTTCTTAGGTCCAAATATCAGAGAAAAATCTGTGGCCATTTATTGCACATTTAGTTGGAGCTCACAACATCCTGAAACACCTTTGTGGAACCTGACACTGCCTCAAAAGTGAAACACTGCAGTGAGTTAGATTTTGAATCTGATCTACTACTTTGACAAAACAATTGCATGAACAAATTGCTGGAAAAAAGATGACAAGATTATTATTGCTCTTTTATGTATTTGGGGGGGGGGAGGGGGGGGTGAATGTTCTTGCACCAAGGAGTACATTCAATAATAAAATATATTTTAAAAAAACACACACACAAAAAAAAACCCCACATGTAAAAGACAAAGGCAGTTGTTTTGGGGTTGTTCTGCTTTGCATTACAGGCAAATTGCTCCAACAAGAAAAGGGATGTTTTGTCTTTTTACTCTTAGAGGAAATGATTACAGCATTGAATGCCTGTAGGTGAATTAGAAATAGAGCAAGACTTGTGTTTAAGGGATGGTAATTCAACTGAATGCAAGTTCCGTTAGATTCTGTGGTGTCTGGATTTCATTCACTGATAACCAGAGTTGCTAGTTCAAGTGAACTGTGATTTCCACCTATATCAGCTACTCAGTTCAGACAATGCCATTCCCAAAAGAGAGACTATGTTGTTTAATGTTTTCAGCTCATGATTGGGAGCTGGTGTTTCCCCACTAGATGAGGTTATGGAATTTAATAAAAGGCATGTTCTGATAAAAAGCCAGATTAACAACAAGGGAAAATTTTAATAGGACTGTATTGGTTTGAAGAGAGAAACCCAAAGAAGTTTGTAGAAGCTGTAAAAACTTCTAGTAACCACTAGAAAAATACTAGGCAATCCCAGAATATCTAAAGGTCAAAAGATCCATGGTGTGCCTCATTGGCCCAGAGGTGTTAAGCTTGTTGCTTGTATGTCCCATAAGCACCCTTCCCAAACCAAAAAAAAAGGTCTTTATCTTTCCTTCGAAATGTCCTGGTTTCACCCTGATATAAAACAGGAAAGGAATCAAACTCTGATCTCAGCCCTCATGAAGGCCTCCCTGGAGCTTCATCCAGGGTCGCCTTTTCTGTGGCTTCCCCAACAGTAATATAACAGCTCACAGAACTACTGAAGGTTAACTGTTGTTTAAAGCACACCTCGGAAATGAATAGTACTTGCAGAGGTGTAACTCTTAGGGCCAGGACTTGTAGAGGCACAGTAGGGCTTGACCAGGTTCAAGGCTCGAGGCAATGCAGCCGTCCATGTGCAGATCACAGCCTCTCCAGCTGCAGGGAGCTCCAGAGGGCTGCAGTCCAACCTCCTTATCAAAGCTGGGGTCAGCCCTGAGATCAGACCAGGTTGCTCAGGGCTTTATTTAGTTTGGTCTTGAAAACCTCTGTGGACAGAAACTGCAGAACCTCTCCAGCCAAAATGTGTATTTTAAAACATCTGTTGTTTAAGTGCTGCCTCAGAACAGCATTTTTTCCAGGTCTGAATATCCCACTAGTTTTAAGTCAGCAACCATTCCTACTTATCTGTCTTGACAGAAGTCGTCACCATGGCATCCAAGCACCTGGAACAATTACCTAAGGGACAATATGGAAATTGCAAGGCAACTCCCAGCACAGCTAAGACTCAAGGGCAATGCAATGCCTAGTGCATCTGCAGGCTGCCAGGGGCTAACAGCAGCTCTTATTTTACCCTAAACCTCGGTGACTCCGTTCTGGCATGAAACCTCCAGCTGCCCACCTGCAGTGAAAGCTGACAGTGCTTCCAAGCTGTCATAGATGCTTGGGTATCACCAGCAGCAGCGCAGAAATACACCCCGGTATAGGCGGAGCAATGAGGCTGGTCATAAACAAAGTAGATGAGGTTCTTAAAAATACAAACTCTCCTCAAGAGGCTACACTTGAAAATGTAATGACCTGCACTTTATCTGTTACTGTAACTACACAAACTTCAAAAACCATGACTGTAGTTCTTTAACTGAACAAAAATAATGTTTTGTACTCTGCTTTCAATCAACAGACATAACCAACAGTTAATTTGTTCTGGTGGACTGCATGCCCTTAACATAATTGTTTAAGTTAGCTGTAACTTAACTTAATTTCCTAATAATTCTCATCAAATTTCCTCAATCTATCAGAATACAGACTGTATTTAAATAGCAGATTCTAGGTATTAATCGCCCAGAGAAAATGACAGTTAGAAAAACCTTTTTTCTTACCACTGCCAATAGACAAGCAATCAACAAGGTATTTTAGCTTGCTTGGGTCCTTCAGACAGCAAGGCTAAAACTAAAATACCTATTGTCAAAAGACTTACATACGTCTCCCGATTTCAAAGAGAAATTCAAATTGTCCACAAAGATTAGGCAAAAAATATCAGTATTCATTTTCCTATGTAACCATGCACTGCTGTACATTTTGGTATGCAAAAGAGGACTTAGAATGGGGCAGGGAGAGGGGATGTCAATACTGAAATAGCCTTAGATACAGCTGCTTTGCAAGACCGGCACTTAAACAGCAGAGAGCTCAAGGACTGGCTGACCTTGGGTATGTTATTGGCCAATCATTCCACAAGGAAAGGACAGTAGGTTGCTTGGACCTAATAAGCGAGGCAAACACTTAACAACAGGCATGGAAATACCTGTGGTTGTTTTTTCTCATTCCATCATCTGTTGACGAGACTCATTTGACATACTAGTAAGTGACATTAAGTCTGGATGCTAGAATGTGCAAGTTTATGAGTTATGAGTACTGGCATACTAATAAATGTCTGTGGTTCACAGTAAAAGACGTGATACACACAGCTCAATTTATACAGCTCAGTTCTGAGTTGTGGGAGTTCCTGTCTGCAATCGAGAGCTGGGGATGGGAAAAGAACAACTCTGACTTGTAAAGCAATAGGCTTTCTAAGTTCTGCTTTTAAAAATACTTTGATGACTAAGTAAGCACTTAAATGTTAAGAGAGATTTGGAATGAGATCTCGCCCAGCTCCCAGTCAGAACGCCCGATGCGAAGCAGAAACAACTATTTGAATGAAAATAAGAGTATGTGCTGTGCACACAGAACTTTTCCGAAGTTCGACGAAAAGTAGAGATTGCCACCTGCTGACCAAACGGAGAGTAGCAACGAGGATGAGAAAAAGAAGCACTTGCAGTGAAATCCAGGCTCTGCCAAAATCAACGGGGATTTTGCTGCTGACTTCAGCAGAGTCCAGATCCCACCCTTGCTCTTAACTTGCCTCACAGTCAAACAAGACGTGTACTCATAAAATTCCAAAGCTGTCTACTTTATCTGCAGAAGAAAACAGCTGACAGAACAAGAAAAAGCCAGCAGGTCTCCGGTTCTGCAGGCTTCAGCTGATGAGCTGATATTATCTTAGTCATAAAATCATGCAATGGTTTGGGTTGGAAGGGACCTTTAAAGGCCATCTATTCCAAGCACCCTGACATGGACAAGGACACCTTCCACTAGCTCAGGTTGCTCAAAGCTTCATCCAAGCAGACCTTGATCACCTCCAGGGATGGGGCATCCACAGCTTCCCTGGGCAAAACATTCCAGTGCCTCACCACCCCTCATCATAAAGAATTTCTTCCTTACGTCCAAATGAAATCTGCCCTCTTTCAGTTTAAAATCATTGCCCCTTGTCCTGTCACTGCAGTCCTTGGTAAAAAGTCTTGTTCTTTCTTTCTTATAAGTCCCCTTTATATATTGAAAGGCCACAATAAGGTCTCCCTAGAGCCTTCTCTTCTCCAGGCTGAACCCCAAGTCTCTTAGCCTTTCTTCATAGAAGAGATGCTCTAGCCCTCTGACTATTTTCATGACCCTTCTCTGGACCTCCCTAACAGGTCCATGTCTTTCTTGTACCGGGCATCCCAGAGCTGGATATAATACTCCAGGCGGGGTCTCACAAGAGCAGAATAGAGGGGGAGAATCACCTCTCTTGACCTGCTGGCCATGCTGCTTTTCAAGCAGCCCAGGACACAGTTGGCTTTCTGGGCTGCAAGAGCACATTGCCAGCTCATGTCCAATTTTTCATCTACCGATTGATCAAGCTAGGGGGAATATCTGATCAGTGGGATCCCGCAGTGCCATGAGGATCCCATACAAGGTGGCTGGCGGAGGCAAGAGGCAGTACTGGACCACAGCAAGGGACATGTTGCTGCTCTGTCTTGGAGAAGCACGGAGGCTCCTCACCGCACCAGAAAGAGGGCTGCAAATGTACCTGGCATGTCTGTAACCACCTGGAAACATGAGGCCTGTACTGCATTGCATTTCCCAACATACAGAGGGTAAGGGGAGCAAGAGGGAGACCCCCTTTGTGCTCTGATTGGGGCTGCAGTTTGTCACCCCTCATGAGCTACCAGAGGATCCACAGAGAATGGGGACCTTATAAATGCCTCAACCACAGAAGAAGCTTCAAACCAGAGCTCACATCTTCTTAAACACCAAAGCTAATCACTTCTGGATAAATCTAGAGGAAATCAGACTATATCAGAGCAGTGCCTCTTACTTTACCAGGGAGATCAGGCATTATGTTATGCTGCTAATTCCTTTCCATATGGACAAGAGAGAATAAATAATCAAGAAAATATTTGCTTTGTTTTCGTTCTGAAATACAATAATCTACTTCAACAACACATGCATTGCACGCACTATTAGAGACACTTAAAAATATATACCCTAAAACATAAATTGCGGCATGCTCTTTTTTTTTGTTTGTTTCAGATTTTGGAAATGTATTTTTCATTCAAGGTTGAATTGAAAGCAAAAGGTCACAGTTTTCCACAAAACTGAAAATCCAGCCTGGTGTACTCAGTGGTAATTGCAAGATGCCACTGGACACAGGATCGGGGCCATATGGATTTGCCTGTCTGCTAGCACACAGCCAAAGCCACACAAAGTTAGAGCATGTCTGAAGAGACATTACTTTTGTACAGCCCCAAAAGACCTTGTGTGGACTGGTACCACATCATTAGCACCTAACCTCTGCATTAAACCATGGTGCAGGAACTATGCCAAACTCCTAACTGTCCTAAGGTGTCCCTCCCCGTCCCCCACACCTCAGCCATATGTTCCTACCTGTGCCTGCAGCACAACACAGTTTTGCCTGTTGCAAATGCATATTGTAAACTGAATCAATAAATTGATCCAGGCTTCTCTTCTGCAGAGAGGGGGGAGACCTTTCTGACTTGTCTCAGTTTGGAGATTTAGCCTACACGACAGACCCACTAGCAGTTATGTGATCACAGGTAAAACAGTGATGCAGATGTAAAAATGAGCAACCTGTGGTGGAAGTGACTCCTTAAATTCCTTAAGACAGATTCAATGCCAAATTCAGAATATCATGGAACTACAAGACTGAAAAGTTGTGGCTGGTGTCCAATAATCTGGAGCAACGCTACCAGATTTGCCTGCACTTCCATCAAGAGTGCACTGAATTAGAGGCTACTAACAAATTGCTTCAGCAAAATGCTTTTAGACTGGATGTAAGGTAAATTGGATCAAGTTCATATCAGTTATATTAAAATACACATCTCAAACCCAAGGGGAAGTGAACTAGGCATTTCAATGTCATGGGCTTCACATGCATGTTAAGCAAAACCAGGAGCTTCCAAATTGTCAGAAAACAATTTATTCCTGTGAAAAAAAAACATTGCTGCAGTAATGCTAGAAGTAAGAAGAGCTTTTCTGTGCCACAGGTGCAAGCGTAGGTACTGAACCTGCAGGTTTCCCATTGCCAGCTTCTGTTGATGACTTTTAAGCAAGTTATTTATTTTGGATAGCTATGTATAAGTCATTCATTCATCTACTCTCTTGCTTCCTCCTGCCCCCTCAGCCAATGGATTTATCACCCACTAAACAAGCTGTTGATGCTTGTCTCAGAATTGCCATTTTGCAGCAAGTAGCACACAAATCCCAAATTGGCTGTTATAGGTGTTTTTGACAAGGGCCTAAAAATTCTGCCCACTTCAGAGAGTCTAGCCAAAATGTGTTAAGTCCCACACCACTGCACAAACTGAGCACTGTGTTGTAGAGGTGCATTTGGGGCTGAGGAAGGTTGGATGAGCTCTGTGGATTACTACCTGCCTCCTGTCATAGGGAACGTGAGAACACCTTCCTTAAAAATAAATTTAAGTTTTCTGGCTCAAATATTCAGGCTACAGGAGGGAGTACGCCCTTTTATATAAATACTGGAGAGCTTCTTCCTTAGAAGACCTAAGAAGTTAGGTTCAAATACACTTAGCTATTGAGTTACACAGGTATCCTCAAGAGAAGACTTTGACACAGCATCTTGGAGAAGACATAGGGAGAAAAACCATAAGGGAACTGTCATCCTGGAAAAAAAAAGTGATGACCACTGTTATGGACCAGAAGAAATAGAATTATATAATCCTTTTTTTGGAAAATTAAGATATTAGATTGAAAGAAAACCAAAGCATACATCAGATCTAAGCCTATATGGTGGCAGCAGAAACAGACAGTGATACATCTGAACTGTTTAAAGTTTGGTGCTTTATGTCAAACAGAGGGAACTGGGAAAAGAGGGTTAAATGAAAAAGCACAAGGAAATAAACAATTGCAAAGTTTTAATGAGTTTTGCAGTCCTTTAAAAAAACATGAAAGACCACTGAAGATTTAACAATGAACAAAGGCAAGATAGAAAATGAAATCAGGTGCATGTTAGCAGAGATAAGAGCAGCATGCAGCCAAATAGCACATACTTAATGAAAATTGTCACTTCATTATATTTAAACCTTGAAGAGAAACTTTGCTCTTTTACACTATCACAATATAAATCCTAAAAGTAAAATTTTGCTTTGAGACTTTAAACAGATGAAGTCTCCCTGGCAATTTTAATTAGCATGCTTCTGTTTATACAAATGTGTCTGTGGGGAGCTGGTTTGAAGAATGGAAGAATGAGTATATGGAATCATTTTAGTATCCGTAATTTAAGTTTCCTTTGTCTGCCTATGAGCAAAAGGATCCCAAAAAAGCATAAAATTAATATTTTAAAATTATCCAAAATCCCTGTTCATTTAATGCACTATTTACATTTTCCTAGCTTGCTCATATGCTAGTGCAAATAGCCATCTCAAATAGCATTGCAATTATGCAGAGCAGTATTTCAATAAAACGTAATTGTGAGAAGCAATTTCTAACTGCAGTTAAACTGGAGTTTAAAAAGATTGCGAAGGGAGAGAAAAAAGAGAGAAAAAGAGAGAAAAAAGAGAGAGAAAGGGAGGCAGGGAGGCAGGGAGGGAGGATCTTTGAAATTCTTAGTCAGAAGACTCTGCTATTTTGTGATAGGAAGAGAATATCAAAGGAGTAATCTATAATATACATTCCAGGAAAATCTAAAATTACTTTCACCTGCCCCAGAGGTTTGGATTACTTGTCTAATAAATTATTTGAATCCATCACTCAGCAAAGTAAAAAATTTGGCATATGGCAACTCTGTCCTTCCCTCCTCTGCTGTATACAAGGTATAAACCCCACCCTGATTTACATGCAGTACTCTACCACTGCCATTCATGGAACTGCAGCAGGAAAAATCAAGGCATAATCTAGTGCTATAGATGTTTTTGAGGAATGGTAGATTTTACAAATGTTCATTATTACCAGCCTTTATTGAGTTCTGAAAGTTCATGTGTCTTTCTCCTGATGCCCTTCTCTCTTGAGACATTTTATTGAAGGCTTGTAAAGAAAGTTCTGTTTGTTATGCTGCATAGGATTTTTGTTTATGGGGAGTGTGTGTACATCGTACTTTTCACAATCCTGTCTCTCCTAAGACTCTTTTCAACAAGCAGTAAATCAAGAATTTGGCTGAAACAAACAAGTACAGAAGGATATTTTAAATGACAAAAAGAATTCCAAATCTTGCCAGGGATATGTTTGTATTAAATTTTAAATTAAATTTAAATAAAGCTGATTTTAAGAATCACTCAGTAATTAAAGCTGAAAAAAACACCTCCCAAGCTCATTCCAGGAGAGACACACAGACTAGGATACAGGGAGTTGTTCTGTTCATATGAACAGACAGACAGTGGGACAATATGAGAGACAGACTCGGAAAAAGAAGTTTGTAGCAACACTCTCAAGAAGCTCCTTTCCCCTTTAGCACTCCCAATGGCTACAGAGCTTCATGGTCTCCCTCCTTTTTACTTTAGAAAGCAAGAAAAAGGAGACTAAAGTATCCTTGTCTGATGTGGGCAATTCACTCTGTCTCAGTAGAGAAAGAGTTGGAAGCTGGTGCTTTTTTTCATTAATGGACAGAAGTAGATGCAATCAAAACTCTGTAAAACTTCAGACTCTGTTTTCTCACAAGTGAAATCAAACATCCCTAGGAAAGGACTTGAGACTTATGGAGAATCAAAGAAATAAATTTCCATCTATACTTGACATTCAGACTGAGAAAACTGTAACCACTTTAGAACATTTCCTTTGATGCCAGCAGCCTTGGCAGGACTGAAATGTTTTGTTATCAGTGATAAACACTGCAAAACACTGCGTGTATCACTTGAGGGAGAGCAGTCCAAGGTCCAAGGAGAGTTGTCCTCGTTTCTCAGGCTAGGCACCACAGCTGCCAGCCTCTGAACCTGACACACGTTTTCAGCAGGCCAAAAAACACCTTGATCCCCTGCAGCATGCAGAAGCATTTCCTTCCCTCTACAAAAACATCTACTGGCACTAGCTGGAAACACCGGTGTTACTGCAATGGCAAAAGACAGAGAGATGGAGAGGGGGGTTCTTGCTCGAGAGTCCTTAGGACAGAGGAGCAAACAGAGCTTAGGCTGCAGGAGAGAGCAGAGGGTTACTAGCATACAGTTTGTGTTTTAATTCTCTAAGCCTTTCACTGTTTTTCTAAACCTGCCCTTCTTGAAGTTTGAACTGTTAAGGCATTTTGGAGAACTCTGAGCAAGCAGGTACTTTGGATGACTAGGTTTCCTTTTGTTCATCCACTGCCGCATTAACAACATAAGGGAGAAAAGGGCACTGCCCAGACTTTTCCCAGCACCTTACTGATAAAAGTGAAGACTATGCCTTTCAAGTCATAGAGAAAGATATTAAAGAAAAGAGAGAAAGAAATTAGAACTGTCTTTATGTAAAGCATAGCATACAGCTGGTTAAAAGAGCCTGCGGCAAATGGAGATAGCTTTAAGATATTTCTAACTACACAATAAATCCGCTGAAGTGCAATGCTGCTCTCTTAACATTTACTCTTACAAAACAAGCTGCATGAGATTAACAAAGCCAGTCAGGTGAGCATCATTAACACACAGCAACAAAGACCATGGGGTAAAATAAAAAAAGGACAGGTTTTTGATAACTGAGGCAACACCTGCAGAAGAGGATGCAGACAAAGTAGGGATGCACTCTGCTCGGAAGGGGCTGCACACAAGCCGTCTGGATCCAGCAGCTGTGTGACAGTAGCGCTGTGCTTCAGCTGCCCATCCTCCTTCCAGACAGAACACTCTTAAAACAAGAGAAAAAAGGCTCTTGCGAAGTTGTTTTCCTCCTTTACATGCTCAATAGCTCCTTTCTCCTGAGCATAGAAAACATTCATTTTTTGTTAATAATCCCATTGTTGGAGCAAACATCATACTTCTCCATTTCAGAGAGGGTTTCAGACCCTGTTAGGAGCAAATAGAAGCTAAAACACACTAATATATTCAGATTCCTTACTCTCTTACACATTCATGAGAATAAATTTTTAAAATGCTGTCTTCCTACTGCAGGATCAACCTCAGGATGCTCAAATGTTTGGGGTTAGCATTAGCAATACTGTTAATACTTTTCCCTGACTTCCCTTTTCCTCCAGTTAAACAAATGAAATAGAGAATTTTGCATTTCTCACACTACACAAGTTGAGTGAGTGGGTGCACTAGTCTGGGATTGTTTCCCCTTGTCTGACTCCTACATCAGTTCCTATTCAGAAAGCAGCTGGTCTCAGAATATATTCAAAGCTGGTTATGTCCATATATAACATATCCTAGCAGATCCAGGCTTCTATTTTTTTTTCCCCAGGAAAGAATTATTTTGGTATTTGTCAGTCTTTCTCCAACCCCTGCCCCATAACTTTTGAAATGGTTAGCCAATTTTAATGAAGTCTGGCAGAAAAGCACAAATCTTAAAGACATTAAATTCCTATCATCTTTGTGCAAATCAATAGGTGAGGAGGAAAGATTTTGAGCAAGCATTACTATTTCTGCTGTTTCACTGAAGATTTTTTTCTCCCATGTTCCACCTTCTTCTGAACAAGTCCCCAGGGCTGCCCTTGGCCTTGAAGTGCAATAGTTTGGGGTACTCCTCTGGACAGGCTGGAAATCTCCGGGCTGGAAATCTTCCGGCATGCCACCTGGATTTACAGTGGGACCAGCCTCAGGTAGGCAATGCTCTCCTCCTCTCTCCCTGCTCAATGGAGAGCCAGGCAAGGATCCCAGATGTGCTGCTGGGGTATCCAGCAGGATCTCCAGCAGACTGGGAGCCAGGGAACACCCTTGAGTGCACTGGACCCCCAGCCTCGATACACAGCCACACCAGGAGGCTCATGTGTTGCACCTCCACCTTGCTTCACACCAGCCTTGCCTCTGCACCCTCCCGCCTCACCAGTGACTTCCTATAGAGCTCTCTTAACCACCCACCTGCACAGGGAACCCAGCACAGAGAGCAGGTCAACAGCAACAAAATGACCCATCTTGCTCCCTGCCTTCACCCCACCTCTCCTAACAAAATACAGTTGTAAGGTGACTCAGCATCCCTTTTTCTCTGAACGTGTGGCATTCCCAACACGAAAGAACAAGTCAAAAGCCTAAATTGCCTTTTTCAAATCTTTAATTTTTTTACTTCAAATTACTTTTCTAAACAACATTTTCAAAAATTTCCATGGAAAATACTATTTTTGTACTAGATACAGTAACTCGAATTTTTACTTGAGGATTACAACCACAGTTGCAAAAATGATGACATGAGCAATTTTGGGCACCCTATTATTTAGCAGCAGAGTCCTGCTTTGATCCATCTCCCTGTTGACTTCAATGGAACTACAATAGGTATAAATGAAAGCAAAATTCAGTCCATCAGCTCTACTTTAGGCTTCATGCATCCCATTTAAGCAATGCCTCCACCTTGATTTCACCTTGCTGCAGTCAGCAAAGAATGCTGATATAAAAGGGGTCGTGCTTTCATGTAGCCGCTCATTCTGCTTTCATGTTTAAGCTGTACCATTTTACCTTACCATTAGAACTACATTTAGGCAAAGGTGAGAGAGTGTATAATTTCTTGTGCTCTCTCTGGAGAACAAGTCTCCATTAAGCTTTTCTCCATCTCCCTGTGCACAAATAGCAAAAACATGTATTTTTCCAGTCAAAAACAAACAGTGAAGTAAAAAGTCTATTAAAGGGAGCACAGTCACTCATTCTAACATTTTTCATCTGAATGGAGAAATAAAGTGGTATTTCTCCAGCAGGCAGGAACCTACATTTCAAAGAAGAAAAGAAAAAAAATATATATGTTGAGATCATCAATCACATAAGTGGGAATTACATGTCCAGTCCCTTAGATGCCAATAACAATGCCAACCATATTGCACCAATTAGTCATTGATTGCTTGTGAAAAGGTAAGAAAGCTTTAGTGCTTCTCTCACTTCCCTCATCACCACGGAAGAGTGCAGCACAAAGAGCCACACCACAGGTCGCAGCCATGGCCACATAGATGGGCTTTCTTCTCATGGGCAGGTCAAGGCTCCATCTGCCACTGAAGATTTCTTTCTGGCTACAGACAAAAACCAACCAACCAACCAACAACAAAAAAACACCCCAAGTAAGTCGTGGATTAAAGCTATTTGTGACAGTAACCCTTTTTCTCTCAAATGTCATCTGCTAAGCAGAGTCTAGGCATCTTTTCACTAAACTTGAAGTCCCAGGAACTCATTCCTTGGCCTTGGCAGAGATATAAAATGAGAAGGGAAAACAGGCGTACCTGTACCTTCAAAATAATGTACTTCAAAATCATCATTTGCAAACTGGGTGTCACATTGAAGTTCTGAAATTGGAAAAAATAATCCTAACCTTTCAGATAAAGTCACACTCACAAGTGTAACTTTAAATCGCTTTTACATGTTAAAACTAGATAAATAGACACGAGTTCATCTCTCTGCACATCGATTAAAATGTATAGCAAATGCAGTTTGTTGAAATGTGACTTGGAAGACTTCACAAGTTTTTTTCAAACTTTAACCAGACAACCTTCTCAGCAAATACAACCAGTAGTATTAACTACTGAACATGAAAACCTTAGTATTTTTAAAGAGCACTTCAGCCTAACTATTTAACTAGCCACTCTGAGGAGTCACCACGTGCTGCCCCCATTGAACTAAAGCGTCCCTGACAACAATCACCCTGCTCAGCTCCGGTGGGAGAGCCAGGATCTCACAGGAGTTTTAGTTTTGCTCAAGGCATCTCTTCAGAAGTGACAGAAAAGTTCTAGAGGTGTCAGCACAAGGTCATGACAGACTAGTTTAAATAGAAGCTTTCCTTTCATCACTCAAAAACTTGTTGTCCGTCACTTTTTTCCTTTCTGCCAAGTCTTTTGCTTCCCAAAGGCTTGCCTGTGGAAAACACTTAGGACAGGCAGCCTCCTACTGAATCCAAATACATTTATTGTTCCATGGACAGTACATTTAAGCCATCAAGCTTCACCTTTTACATAGGACCAAATGAAAAAAATATATGTATATACATGCTTGAAAAATAAAAACACTACTGAACACCTGGAAAGAAACACAGTTGTAAAGCCAGAAAGAGCACTTCAAGCATGCTTTATTAAACAGTTTATCCAAATGTTCTTTATTTATCCAGAAAAGATGATCAAATCCTATCCTCCAGTCTTATAAGTTCAAAAGCAATTCGCCCATCAAGATTACTCCATGTAAGGATATGGACATAACTCTGATCTCATCACAGCTGAAGGTATAGTCTGTGTCTTGGCTACATTTTAGTCTTCCAACTAGAGCATTTCATGCCACAGCTCATGCTGCTGCTATCGATGAAGCATAAAACCTCAGCATTGCTGGCACCATTTGTCTGCTGTTTCAAAACAGGGTGGACTACACTGGAACTACCGGTGTTGCTCCTAAACCCAGTAATTTCGCCTTTTTGGGAAAAAATCCCAAACTAGCAAGCACCAGAAAATCTGAGACTTTAACTAGAGGTGATCATAAAATACACTGTTTATATGCACGGGGAGAAACAAATGTGAAACATGCATCAGGAGATGCACATTTATACAACAAATCATCACCCACAGTTCTGGGTTTTATTGTACCACAATAAACAATACATAGGGTACACACCAAAAGAAAATAAGCCTCAGAGAATGGAGCACCACTGGTAACACAGATGGTGCAAGGCACAGACATGTTACCGCACATGCGGAGGAAGAAGTGAGCAACTCATGGAGGAAGGGCGTCTCTTACCAAAACCAGACTTGTTCACATTGGTACTTCATTCCTATGCAAAGTCAAGGATTTTTACTTTCTTTATCCAGCTGTCACCTGGATTTCAGATGCTTCATAAGTTTAGACTCACTATCAGCATACACTGCATGAATTAAGTTCTTGAGATAGAGGGAAAAACTTGCACAAAGTGTTTCACTGAAAAACAAAAAACAACGACAAAAAAACCCAAAAAACCCAAAACAAAACAAAACACAAGTTCTGTTACTATGTCTATCAGCTATGGTATGAACTGACTTGAGGAGAGTTTAATTTTATTAACACTCATTAAATCAGTCAGGGATGTTGGCCACTCTGAATTTGATGCTTTTGGTAGGCATTCACAGAATAAGATTTCTGCAATGCTTTCTAAAAAAGAAAGAGCTATTGTAGTTGCTTTATTTTGACTTACACTACTACCAGTAATGGTATTTCCAAATTCAACACATTATTACTATTTAGGAACAGATTTTCTGCTTTGGGGTTGGATAATTATTCCATTTATATCCCCCATTATTCAACCCTAATCCGAGACCAAAAAAAAACAGAAGGAAATCTGAAGTCACAAGCTGCATGGTTTACTGCTGTAACAGCAACAGCTGAAATGGGTCTGTCCAGCCTTACAGTCTGGTGTCTGATTCAGAGACCAAAAGCAAGTCTAGAGCTAGAAACAGAATTAAACACTCTGCTAGCCCCCAGCAGCACACAGTGCAGGTACATCCTGACCCAGAAGCACTTTCCTAGAATTTCATGGCTTGTTGTACTCTCATGTGCTTTCCCAGTTTCCTCTTGCAGCCGTATAAACTTTTTGTTCCCACAATATCATATGCACCTCCTTTCTGTTTGTGTCATATTTTAGCATGTCTTCAGCAATTTAAATGTTGCCTGAACTTTAAGAGCTGCAGCTGAAACCGAGATATATCCATTATCTACTTTATTAAGTCAGAAGATATTAAGAAACTTGCTGGGACTTTTCATATGAAAAATATGTCCAAAATATTTAACAATGAGACTGTTACCCTAAAAGACAATGCAAAAGCAACCCAAGTCGTTACCAGTTTGTAAACACCCACAGCAGTGGCTGCAAGTTGCAGGATATGAAAGAAATGAACAAATAACAGTAACATGATTTTTTTTTAAAACATTTCACTAAAAATTCAAAATAAAATATACTATGGTCAGAACCTAGAGTATAAAATTAAGATTCTCATACTGTAATAAGGGATCACAGATGTCAACACTATAAATATTCCAAGTTGCCTTAGAAAAAGTGTAATTGAATATAAAGAAAAATTTTCAGTGTGAGACATAAGCCAAACAGACACTGTACATAATTCAACCTAATTCCTTACTTAAGTGAAAATGTAAAGAATGACATAAAAATTGAAGGAGCAAGCTAAGGAGAGGTACTCTTATGACTGTCCAGAAAAAGAACTGTTCCAAGCCCAAGGAAAGATATGAAGCATGTGCAAACTGAAGTGATAACAGAAATACAGGTTAGTAAAATTAACTGGGACTGTGAAGGCAAACAAGGACGTAACTCAGAACAAAATACTGAAAAAAACAAATGTATTCACTCCAAACTGTTTCTCTTCATTATCTGACAAGTCTTTTCTATCTATTATCTCACAAATAAAAACATTTTACTGGCACTGGGTATCAGGCATCACTAAGCAACTACATCAAATGACAGTAAGAACTACAATAAAGTGCAAGGCTAAATACCAGGTACAAAATAAACAACTACAAGTGCTGCATAGTTCTGCAACAACTGAAACAATTACATATGTATGTAAGCTTGTCTGTGAGCTCACCGAAAACAGCAAGATGTTTTAACACTTTGTCATACGTGCATAATTATTTGTATAGCCATAATATACAACCAACAAATAATATATCTTATTAGTATGCAAGACTTCATGTAACTGTATCTCAGCTAATGTAAGACTGCAAAACGTCCTTAAAAAAAACAGACAAAGGGCTGATCTCAGTTTAATTCAAAATTATGTTTTATTTTCAGGAGGCTTCCAGTTTCCTTTACAGCATCTTCTTGTAGGACAATGTACAGCTGGACCCAGACAACAAAAAAGCCATTTTCTGACAGTATTTAGAATAAAGATATTTTATTTGATAAATAAGATATTCAACAAGTCTGCAACACTCAGTAAGTTGCATGAAACACAGGATAGTATATAGTTCAGAGTACAGAACAATTCCTTACACTCAGCTGTTGAATTAATCAGAGTATAGACTGTTTGTTGTAAGTTTCAGACCACTGGGCATAACTGATCCCTCATATTCCCAAATCTCATTAATGGATTCCTGCTCTCTAGTATGTATCATTCATAGCGCATTCATTGATGTAGTCTGAGACAAAGTTCAGAAGTACCATCCTGTGCGGTTTGTTTTTTTTTTCCTTTTTCTTCCCTACCCTTGATTCAGAGGCAGAGGAATTAAAAAAAAAACATTAAAAAAAGCCCAGCAAATTTTTGTGTCTTTTCCTAACAAAAAATTCTGAAAATGTTGATAACTGTTGTTAACTTGTTATTCCCCGTAAAATCTGAAATTTTAATCCACTATCACAGTAAATCACACACTATTTCTAAAATTAGTAGATGCATTTACTAAAATGACACCCTTCACTCCTGCCCTTTCCTGCTTACTGCTACATGATCTTTAGTCAGCAGCAGAGAAACTTTTCTTTACTGAGAAGAGATGTAACAGTCAGTAGATGATACATTTGGGTATACTGGTAGGGGCTGTACCAGCCTCCAAGCAGCACACTTCCCACCCTTCTTAAACTCCATTGGTTTAAAACTTTTAGATATCCACATAGAAAGGATGAAACTACACACAGAGAGGCCAGATTTTTTTAAATTATCCCGACAATCAGAGATAAAAATCTCACAATACTCTAAATAGTTGTCAGATTTGTTTCTTTCTGTGGAGCCCTAAATAGTTTAGGAGTACTTATTGTACAGTAGAAAAACTAGGTCCAAGCTTTACACTTCTAACCTGCTTCTAGTCTGCAATAACTATCCCAACACTCCAGCCTTTACAATCAAGCTGATTTTTAACAATTACTGCAGAGGGTGAATCCTAACATTTGTAGCTGGACAAGATCTCCACTCATTACACCATACACCACAAACTAGTGTGTAAGCACACACTATTGCTGCCAAGGCCCTTTTGCTGTAGGCCAGTCACTCTTTGAAGTACATTTTTTATACTTTCTTTCATCTTCACCCATCCTGGTTAGGGCAGCAGCTCAACCCCCCAGGCAGGAAGAGACTGGAGAGCTAAAACACACCCAGTGAGACAGCACTGCCCCTCAGTTATTGTCCCAAGTATAACCAAATTAATTTCTCTATTTCCAGATTTTTTTTGCTTACTGCCTCTGGGGTGCTGTTTTAGCCATAACAGGTCAGCCTGGGAGCTACCTGCAGGATTCTGTGCTGAATTCAACTTCAGAGACCACGGTAACACAAGATACCCAGAGGAGCGTCAAGAGCAGCTGTAGCTGCTGACGGGACCCTTGGGCAGTACATCAAACAGCTGTGACACTGCAACTAACGCGGAGAGAGGTAACTGCAGCAGATGCAAGCGACGGCCTGGAAACACTTGTACTAGAACAGCACGCGGGGGTACACTGAAATCCAAACGGAAGCAGCTCAAACTCAAGTATTTCAAATGCCATCACCCAGGGCCTCCCCCAGGCCTCCCACGGCCCCGCAGAGCCTGAGGACCCGCCAGAGGCAGGATCTCTCGCAGACACCTCAGCCTGCAGCGGCCCTCGGGACGATGGCACCAACGTTCCCTGGAGCAGAGAAGGGAGGACCGAGGGGAAAACTCTGTCAGCAGCCAGTAACGGGCCCCGGCCGCCCGGAGACGAGACCGTGCACCTGTCCCTGTCCCAGCCCCAGCCCCTGTCTCGGGCTCCAACCCCGTGACGCGCCCGCCCCGCCCCGGCGACGCCGCACTCAGCCCCGACCGTGCGCGGCCTCGGCCCGACATCCGGTCCCGCCCCCTGGGCCAGAGGCCCCGCCCCTCCCCGCTGACAACCGCAGCGCCCAGTCCCCGCCCCGCGCCTCGGGGAGGAAGCGCGCGGCGCTGCCCCCACCATGATGGCGGCCAGCGCAGGAAGGGGCGGGGCGCGGGGCGGAGCTGCGAGGGCACCGCCGGGGAGCAAGGCAGCGGTGCGGCGCTGGGCGGTGGGCAGCCGGGCCAGCGGGTACTCCCGCGCTGCCCGCAATGCCCAGCCGCGGCCGCGCGGTGCGGGGGGCTGCCGGCGAGGCGGGCGGGGGCTGAAAGCTGCCGCGGCCGCCCCTCTCCCCCTCCACCCTTCCCCC
>VZTO01025345.1:0-24877 GCA_013400615.1 Syrrhaptes paradoxus
CCCTATCCAACTCTGTGACACAGCTTGAGAGTCACTCCTGTGTGCTATCAGTTCCTCCTCTTTACGGTTATTGAGCAAGTCCTCTTTCTGCCACCCACAGGGTTTAGTTCTGGTCCTCCCACACTGAAGGACTGTGGTGGCATCACTGTTACTTCCTTGGAATAAGGATTCCAGCAATGGGTGAAGGAGTGAACGTGGCTTAAGCATAATACTGTCACATGCCTGAAAGGCTTCATTTTGAGCCAAATATAGCAGCAAAAGCAAAAAAAAAACCAGTACCCTGGACTTCACTGCTCTTTCCCAGCTTCATAAAGGTGTTTGAGGGTAAGTTACTGTATGACACATTCGTCTCACTTGCTTTCACAAAATGATAGAAAAGCAGCAACAGGAACCCAGTAAAAACCTCACTCAAATAATGGGAGTGAAAGAAATAGCAAGGCAAACCAAATGCTTCCTACTCTGTGCAACCACAGATGGTAAAGACTGGAATTCAATGCCCTGTATCAAGCTCCACATGCACACACAGGGAAATGCAGATTGTCAAGAGAATTATTGAAAATGCCTTAATATCCAGTGAAATTAGTTTGTTAGAAATTGGTAGCAATAACTGCCATTAAGGAGGAAGGATACTATACAGACAGACTTTCTCTTCGCTACATGAAAAGAAAAAACTCATCCATTAAGGAAACACAAACACTACTCAAATCAATACTTAGTTCTTGGCTGATATTACCTGACTGGCCAGTAACCACACTACAGAAAGGAAAATTAAAAATTACTTTTTAAAAATAAGTCACAGCCAAAATTTGTTTTCTGAAATCAGATAAACTATTTTAAGTGTGATCAACATAAAAAAGGAATATTTCTTCATGTCACTGTGTTTGGAGATCAAGTAAAAAGACAGTAAAACAGAAGAACACATTTTGAACTGAGGTATTACAGGAACTTTTCCTTTTTGCAATTCAAATACCTTGGTTGTTTCTAAAGGAGTTTCCAGGTATCTTTCCTTTAACAATCTACGGGGAACTGTTGAGGGAAAATACAATTGAACTAGACTCGGGGCTGAGGTTTTCTTTTTCACGCAGCATGAGAAAATGCCTCCCAATTCTTATTTATTAAAAAAAAAAATGCATCAGTAAGGTGACATCGGACCACTACAAGACTCCCCACATAAAAAACTGTAGTGCAGGCTATATATTTAACAAAATCCACAGCCTTACCAGTCAGTAACAATTCTTCTTTGTTTTGTATTCCATGAAGCAATTTGATTAAATGGACAGATGTAGAGATGAGACCCAAGTTCCTATTATTAAATGGGGATGGAAAAAGATAAAGTCACTTGATAAGAAATACACTCAAATAAAGCAAAAAGGCTTATCACTCAAGTTAATAGCAAGTCCAACATCTTCAGAAACTCTGAAATAAAAAGCAGTTTCCCCTACTTAACTGTGCCTATCTGTAGCCACTCTACTATCACTAGAAGCAAAAGGAATGGGTTTACTGCATCAGCCCGCATATTAAGAATTTTGGACACAGTACCTTCAGAGCTAAGTACCCTTTCCTCCCTTTTTGCTATTCTTCTAAACCAGATGTTAAAAATTAGCAGGTTATTCCTGCAATTTAAACAGCTTTGTGTAAAAACTTTGCTTTCTTTGAACTTCAGGTATTCAGGGAAACTGTTACTCAGTGATAAACTTTGAGGATTTTAAATACCTAGGAAGTTATTTGTGACAGTCAGTTCATATAGAATTCTCCCAAGGAAGCAGGGAACCTCAAGTAATCATTTATCCTTTCTCCAGTGAGAAGGAATCATAGGTAGAATTTCAGATTGGTTTGGGTTGGAAGGGACCTTTAAAAGGTCAGCTAGTCCAATCCCCCTGCCGTGGGCAGGGACAACTAGATCAGGTAGCTGGAAGTCCCATCCAACCTGACCTTGAACACTTACAGACACGGAAAAACATGGTGATAGCGAAGATACACCAGTGAAGAGAAGACATGTGGAATCAAAAACACCAAAATAATTCCACAGCCAAAGATCAGCAATCCCGGAGGCAGACAACATACAAAACCAGGGTGTGCACGGAACAGGAGTAAAAACACAGTATAAACAGATTAAGTTTTCACCTTTTAACTTGTNATCAAAACATTTCCCATTCCTTCAGACCCAAAATTTCCTTACAGCACACAAGGCAGAAAAAATGACCCTAGAAGGTACAAAGCTTCATATTCCCCAACAGTTTAAAAGCTGCTACACAATTCATGTGTTTACAGTCTTTGCATTATTTTCTAGAAACAATCAGTTCTGATTTGCAAACAATTTGTAGTTTGAGGTGGTGTTTTGTTTTTTTTTTAATATCTGAGCGTTGCACACTTCAAACAAATATCAAAGGCACATAATTTTTCCTTCCATTCACAACTTTTTATCATTCAGGACATTTAATTCCTACAGAAGTTATGCGTTTGCAGCCATTTAAAATCAACACAAAGATATGGCTGTATGTACACAGCTATTTACAGCTGGCTCAAAGCACCCAATGCAGTATTAAAAGGCATGTGAATTGTTATGGTGCTACAAAGCCAAAACAACATCTGATGAGTGACCCACTGAGTCCCTCACTGTCTCAAACATGGTCAGGATTTTCTATACACACAGGCCTTCTCCCTCCTCTAGGGTAAAGGAAAGTACAACTATTAGCATCAAGCTTCATAAATGAGCAAGAAGACTATGCTCACCACCTAGTGAGAGCAAATACGCAGCACATGTGTAACCAGTGCACAGCACATTCTTGTTCAGAAGCAGGCTGGGTATCTGAATTCCACTGGAAAAGGGCAATCTCCCAGCCATGCAATTCTATTCCCCCTGTTTTGTTAACATGAGTAACTATGGAGCTACAGCCTGGCTGAACATCCACCCAGGAAAAAATTATAAACCTGCATACAAATTTTCTGTTTTGAACAGTTTCTCGACCCACAACATGATCACGAGTGCTAGCACTGTAGCACTGCCAGAAACAAAAAGGTAGGAGCCTGAATTTAGATTTACCTTATTTTGAAACTAATGCTTTCTACGAAAACTCCTCCAACTTTTGGAGCACTAACAAAATTCTGCCCCAGCACAGAAGTCATGATTTTCACATGGGAAAAAGTCACATTTAGTTCAATTTAAAAGATTTGAAAAGTCCCAAGAAACCAAATTTTAAGATTGTACTCTACAACAATACTTCATGATCTAACAAACCTGTAACAGGTTTTTGGGTGGTTTTGGGTTCTTGAGGGGGGACGTTTGTTGTTGTTTTGGTTTTGCTTTGTTTTTTTTTCCCCAAAACAGCAGGTAGACTACCAAGTGTTCAGTAATTACAGCTGATTGTATCCCAAGCATCCCTTCAGTGCTGCAACAGATGCAGGTTAAAACAGAGAGGCTACATAACGTAAAGAGCCAGACTGACTTCTTATTATCCATTAATATCTGTTTACCTGCAGATATGCACAATTCTACATGCTATACTTTGCCACAAGTGCCAGACAGATCTAAACGTACCTTTAAAAAACACACTAATCCTGTAACTGGTAATGAATAAGTAAATAGTCTTAACTATGTTATCAAAAAAATGAAACAAACAAAAGAGAAAAAAGGATAGTTCTACAGTCAGACTTCCAAAAGCCTTGTTTCATTTGCATAATCAACTCATACTAAGGACACAAACACTTTATTCTGTTATTCAGCAGTGCCCCAAACTCTGACCTACAAATAGGTCAGCTATTTTTATTCCTTGTGCACTTCATTTCAAGTGATTGCATCAAGCAGGAAATAGCAGTTAATAAATCAACTAACACAGCAGTGTAAAATAAGAATCTCTATATAAACCCACACAAACATCAGAAGGTTATATTTTTGTATGGGTTAAAATGGTTCATAACTATACCTCATGACATGTTGATTCTTGGCACACTCAACACAGGCATTCCTCAGACATCTGAAGCACTCTGCTATGAGCAGCAGGCAGGTGTCTAGATCTAGCAGTTCACAGGAGTCCTTGTAGGCCTGCTCAATTTCACTCGAGGCACTCATCAGGATTTCAAGAAGATTCTGAAATAGAATTTCTTCTGCCATTACTCTGAAATAAACAAATTTGTAGTGAAAAAAAAAAGTGCCACTAGCAAAAAGCATTATATTATGACAGTTATGCTTCTTATTGTAAAGCCAAATATGTTTCTGCATCAAACTGTAACAGTCCTTAGTATACGAGGTCTTTCATGTATAAAAAGCAGAATATATGCAAGCAATTGTCCCAGCAGCCTTTTGAGAAAAGGGGCTGTGAGGGAGTTCTGTTGCCTTAGCATTTCTACAGCTTTCCAACACCTCTTTGGAATCTACAAAACAAACAAAACAAAAAGTTTCCCTAATGCATACAGCTAGCATGATTATAAACACTGCATGTTAGTTTAAGAATTACATAACGATTTCATTAATCAACACAGTTTAGTTGTCTAGCACTAGATGCTTCACAAGAAGGTATGAGAAGCTCCATTACAGAACAGCTTGACACAAATTTCACCAGAGGGAGAAAGAGGCGTGAAGAACGCCTGTGGCTGCACTGGAATCATTCTGGTGTGTAAATCAAAGCCAAGGGAGAAAGTCAACTCTGTGTATTTCAGCAGAAAACTACCCAAACAAGAAAAAAAAATTTACCATGGCACTTCTTAGAGTATTAAGACCTAGGAAAACAACACTACAAAACCATAAGCACATAGGTAATATACAAATGGATTAGAAAGCTAATGTTGCTTCACCAGGTAGCTTCCCCAAACCCCTAAGGACCAACGCACACATCTGCAGATGATCTGTCACACAGATATACACAATGTTTCCAAACTACAGCTATTCACATACTCTCTCTCCCTGATTTTAAATTCAGAAAGGAGATGAGGGTAACACATTACAAACACTGCTAACTCAGTTTTGAGATTACATGCTGGTGAAAAAAGCCACAGAAAAGAACATTTATGGCATTGCTACCAGAAAGCTCAATAAATTTGCTCATCCAATACTTCTGATCAGAGTAAAAAAAAAAAAAAAAAGGGAAATCCAGACACAGCTTCCTTGAAGCTTAAACAGACCTGTCATGTACTCAAGATCAAACAGGGAAGTTAGGATCTGAGATCCAGGGTTGAGAAATACCTCCTCAGCTACGAACAGCAGAAAGTGGAATGAAATGGAAAGTAATATTAAACAAAATATGTTCACGAAAACTTTTCCTAAAGGAGAACTTAAATTTCGTGATAAAACATTAGTAGATGATGATATACAGTATTGCCTGTGCTCTGCTGCTCCCTCAAATGTCTAAACATTTGCACAATTAGAAATTCTACCTACCCTTCATCGTAAGTGATCACATGTCCATAAACCAAGCCATGTACACAAATACAATTAAATCACTACAACATTAGATATGTCCAGCAAATATGTATTTGATTCTGCAACCTCTCAGTTGATCAAGACCAATACCCTTACACAATCTCCAAAAAAAAACCCCACCACAGCATCAACGAGAATTATTGACAGGGAGGGAAAAGAAACCCCCAAGCTACATTTCACAGTGGAGTAATACTGAGGGAGGAAAATACCAAAGTGGCACAAGAAAGACAAAAGGATGACCTGGTCCTCAGTCATAAAGAAAACAGTGGAGCTTATATAACAAGAAAGAAGGTTTGCAATCTGGTTTTAAGACCTAAGAAAAGACATTAATGGGATTTGAACCCTCCATTTACAAAAAGTGGTGCAGCTCTCACCGCTTCATCACAGGCATGCATGCCAAAGAAGATTCTGTGGCTGATGTACCACAGCGTACATGATAAATCCATCCAGGCACAAATTTTTCTACACATCAGAAGAGCTATTGTCTAGTAAAGGAGCGCCCAGCCAGGCCCTGTCCCAAACACACAAAAGCTGTGTTTTCTCTACTGAGTGAAGATGCCATACAGAACCATACACTGTTAGTCAGCTGAGTTTTTAAACACTGAAATTATTCTAAAATAGGAAATCTCTCAATCCAATTGCAGTTTCCTTTATATTTATAATTCAACACATGGTCTACGCCTATGTGTTGGACTATCACATGAAACTGGTCATTTCCTGACCCAACACCAAAATACAGAAATCAGTGGTCAGTGCAAGACATGTACAACATTCAATTCTTTGAAACTGGTAAAACAGAAATGAAAAAACCTGCAAGTACTTTTGTGCATGTTCTTGTGATTATACTGTTAAAAGGACACTTTAAAGTCTACTGTTGTTAGAGAACACAAGCTCTGGTCAGATAATGCATCACAAACATACCAGGCCATTGTGACAATTTTTCTCTTAATATTAAATTGAAAGTAAAAAAAAAACCTAAGAGTGTAGATGTTCCAGTAAAATATAAAGATGAAACTCTTGCCTGTCCTAACAGCGCAAATGTGAAGTACACAAGGAAGTGTCTGTTCTCATTGCAATTGTGGAAGTAGAGGTGGATTTTTATATATCGCAAGGAGACAGACCTCCAAGTCTCTCTCGCACACCATAGAAGAAAATGAATGGGCTCAAACTAGATGTTTCTGCCCACAACAACTCTCTTCCTACAACAGAAAAGAAAAATCTAACCAACCAAACCAAAGTTGTTCCAAACAAACAAGTAATGACTTAAAGGCTGTTCGGTAAAGCAGGATTCTCTTCAGAGAAAATTAAATGCAACTCTTGTATCTAAGAATTCATACATCATTGTAATTTGAGAGTGTGCTACAAAGGAATTTTAATTAAAATCATCCTTCTGCACAAAAAAATCATTTATCAATATTAAGAAATAAGTCTGGTTAAAGCCATTTTTAAAAAAATCATCTTCTTCCCAGTGGTATGTCAAAGATTCACATATAGACAAAAACAGCAGCTACCAGTATTTAAAATATATTTTTGAAAAGGAAAAAAAGACAAATATTTTTCTTCCAAAACTTTTTCCCTAATCTTTAAATATTAATTTACAAAATTAACAAGGAGCCTGTTTAGGAGCTTTTAGGTGAAAAAACACCTTCTATTGTAAATAGGCCCTGACATTCATTCAGAACTGCTCTGTGGATATTCAGAAAACTTGTTTCCTATGTTTTGTTGCTTAAGACAGGATCTTCACAATTTGCTGCTGCCACCGGTCCTTGATTTCAGCATCAAGTATTCTGCAGGAATACAAGAGGAAGCAGAAGCAAAGCCCTCAGACAAGGAAGACATACACAATTTCTTGTTAAGTCAAAACAAAGAGTTAGTATTCATGTATCCATGCCAAAAGAAAGATTACTGTCACTCCCTGTAAGATATAAGTACTTGATAAAAAAAAGAAACTGTACAAGCTAACATCCTAGTGAACACAGAGTTAAAAACATTAATGCAACCTTGTTCAAAAGACTAGGGCTCCAAATATCAAGAAACTAGTCAGGAATTATGAGAACAACCCAGAAGTCTGACACTCTATATTTCCACTCTACATTTTAGGTACTTAAACCATTCCAATCCTGTAAGTGGAGTCCTAAAAAGCCTTTAAAGTATTTAACTTCACAATATTCCTGGTAACAAGGCCATCTTCTTGCTTTTGTGGATTAATAATAGAAGCACAAGAAATCAGGTCATGTCCTCACAAGCACTGGAAGTCTGAATTCAAATCTCCCAAATCCCAAACCACAGTCTCGTAGTTGGGGCATTATTTTCCTCACCTCATTTGCTTCTGAACTACAGACTACTAGAACTCACATTTTTAAAGCACTTTGCTTCCACAAGCACTGAACAATCACATAATAACAAGAGAATTGTCACTGGATATCACAACTTCAGATAGCAAACATCCATTGGGTTCTGTCTTCTGGTTCAACAGCATCAACAACAGTGTTTTCCACAGTTGGCAAATTCATTGCCAAACTTTCTCTCAGATCCATTGTGTTGCATACTACAGGATGTGAGCTAACACTACAGCCTTGTCCTTCTGGAATGGCAACTACAGTGTCCCACTTCCAGCCTACCTGCAACCACCTGGTCATTTTGGTGAATATTGACTCTTCTGTGAAACACTATGGCAGAGGTTTCAGAGAGGAAGGAAAGAAATAGGCAGAGAAAGCACCAATGTGTAAGCCCAAAATGTGTACTGGTCCTCCTCTCTTTCTAGAGAAATTGACATGAACACCAGAAAAAGGTCTCCTCTACACACAAAGACCACAAGAGAATATTTGTAAATACACCTTTCCCCCACCCCCCCCAACTTTTAAATGTAGATTTAATTAGCAAAAATAGGATTGGGAGCTAAAAACTTCTATTTCTTCTAATGATCTTCAAACAGCTACTGTTAAGAGAAGCAAGCACAAGCTTCACACCACCCATACGGCCTCCCACTTTCCAGGAAGAGCAGAAACCCTTACTGGAAGCCCAGCCGCGCAACTGAACCTCTGCATGCCCAACCTCTGTCAAAGCCAACAGTGTTATGCAGTACTGCAGAGGTCCCCCCAACCTCACTGGAACAGCAACGCTCCACACCAGCCCCTTACTTTCTCCAGTAAGCCCAGGCTTTGTCTCTCTACTTTAAAGCTACTAAAGGGCATACAACCTTTCCTACCACTGAGGCCCCTGCAGCTCGTCCTGCACAGCACCTGCCTTCAGCCACCAAGGCCTGCAACCCTCATCCTAAGGCCTTGCCCCCACACAGGCATGAAACTGTTGACGTATTAAACCCCTCCAGCTCTGTCATAAATCATTTCTCGCCTCCCTGGAGGGCTTACCCTGCCTTTTGACCCCACAGCAGCTCCTCCCACAGCTGTAACCCACCTGAGCGCACCTGCCTAGGAGGGCAACGGCTGGTACCTGCAGCACTTTCCTCCCTGCCCTGGGCCTGCCACAGGCGCAGGGCCATAAGGGCACCGCCAGCTCCCCATGGGACCCCAAAGGAAAGGAGGGGAAAAGGGTCAGGTCACCCCCACTGCCCCGGGCCCCACAGGTGACCTCCAGCTCCCACAAAAACAGCTCGCAGGGGGCTGAGATTTCACAGCAGCATCCGGCGGCACCCGGCCGCTCCTCTGCGAGCATTGAGAGCCCTTCTCCTAGCGAATCCCGGAGCCGACACCCCAAGGGGCAGGACTGTGCGGAGAGCAGAGTGCAGAAGCGATCCCTGCCTGCTGCCTCACGAGCGGACGCAACCCCGCAGCGGCCCGACGGCACCGCCGCTGCCCGGAGGCCAGTGCTCCCTCCCCCGGCCCACGTGGCCGCGGCCGGCCCCTCCTCCCCGCTACCTGGGGTGCGCCTCCCGGAACAGCCCCGTCAGCACCCGCACGCTCTCCAGGCGGGCTTCTGGCGTGGCCACCACAGCGCGCCCCAGCCGCGCCGCCGCCGCGGGCAGCGCTCCCGCCGCCGCCGCCATCGCCTGCCCGGGCGCAGCCCAGCTCCGCCCCCCACCGCGCGGAAATGGCGGCGGCCCGGCCCAGGCGGACGGGTGGTGGGCGCGGCGCCCTGGCAGGGCAGGCCTGGGGCCCGGCGTCAAAATGGTCTCCGCGCTTGAAGGGGCGTAAAGTAAAGTGTGGGGAGAGCTTTCAATTCCAGTTCCCTCCGCGGGCCCACAGCGTCCCTCAGCCCAGCCCCTTCCTCAGCTGCCCCCATGGAGGCGGGTGAAGGCTGGCCGTGCGCTGCAGACTTCCAGTCTGGTTCTTCAGCTCGTCTGCTCAGCTTCAGGAGATGGCCGCCTCTAAACGGTCCGAATAAATATTTCAGCATGTTTCAGACATATGTACAAAGAGTTAACATGTACACATTGAGGGAAAAAAATCAAGCTTCCCATGGGTAAAAATAATTTGTGGCTGGGGGTAGAAGACTTAGGATAAAAATACTGTAAAAAGACTCATTAGGCTCGGTTGTCCCGTAGCAAGTGCTATTTCCAGGCCCCTTCCTGGTAATTAGTGTGTGTTACTTACTAATGCACAAACAAGAAGCTCTTGGCAGCTCTATGGCAGAAACAGATCAGTTCAAATAACAAGTTAAGTAAGTAAAAAATGCCAGGCAGGAGCCTTTGCAAACATGCAAGTTCTTCCTTTTAACAGTTCCTATTACTTTTAAGAATTGCCTGTTCATGAGTAAAGAGTAATTTGTTCCAACTGCAATAAAACTCAAGGCTGAGAATAGTGAAGCATGAGAAGTGTCCTGGTTGTGACTGAGTTGTTGTCCCCGCCAGTGGTGACTCCCGGGGGAGATATGGCTACGGTACAAGACAACATTTTTCTGAATGTTTTTGCTGACCACTGATTCAATATGTCTGGGCAACCAGCAGATCACAACTTCAATGAAGGAAGCAGTGGAATACACTAAAATCCAACAAGATAATGACACGAGCTCTGCAAAACTTATCTGCAGGTATATAATCGTGTATTTGGTTTTATCCTACCCTGTTCGGGAAGGGACACAGTGTGCCCAGCAGTCCAATTTTATTCAACTTTCATCATCTTTTACTTGGCATTTTGCCTGTTATTTGTCAAACACAAATCTTGTAAGCAACAATTTCTTGTTTACCTCTTAGAAACATTTATTTTTACAGATTTTTTTCAGTGACATCTGATGTGTTGAGGCAACAGTTATCCAGGTTTTACTCCATTAAGTTTACAGATTTTTCACGTAGTGTACTGAAGAGTTACACTGCAAAATATTTCAGGTCAAATCACTGAAAATACAGACTAGACCTTAGATGTACAAGACATCAGGACAGAGATGCATTAGTTCTGTGATGCAAACTTGTACATTGTTAGGGGTTCAACTTAACCCTAGCTGACATAAAGGAAGAAAAAAGTAACTTGTGCTTTCCCTGGGGCAAGATTAGACAGCATACAGAAGCTCCATGTAAAAATATTTTATTTTTAAGAACCCTTAGAAAAGAATGCAGAATAGAAAAGGGCTTTTTTTCTGGCAATTTTAAGAGTCACAATCTTGTGATATCTTCTTCCAACAATTTCTATAGGCCAGGTTTATCCTGTTAGATTTGCTGCCTGTTTCATCAAACGTTTCTTCAATTGGTGATATTGATTATTACTCGTGGATCCTTGTGAAACATAGTTTTGCCTATGCATATGATCTCTTTTGAAAGTTTTTCCTGCCTTAAGCAGCCACAGCGTTGTGGGGCTTCCTCACTTTAGTCTTTCCATGCTTTCATTCATTCTCAACAACATACCTGAAACCACCTTTATTACAAGGCTATGCAATACTTTGAGATAAGCTTCTTGTACAGGAGTTTTGCAAGGTCTCAAGGATATCAATTATAGAATTTAGTCATTTTTACCAGATTACTCACAGATGTTTTATCTTGAGCTCATTTGATCTGCCTGTTTTTGTGAACAGAGGCAGATCCCTTAAAGATCCAGTTCCCACCCCCCCCAAGAGCTTACAATCTAAATAACATTTGTTTTCCTTAGCACAGACTTAAATAACTACAAGAAAGGAAACAATCCACCTAAAGCCAGCTACTCCATCTGAAAATAAAATGATGCAGAGCCTATTTTTCAGAGTTCTGCATCAAATTAAGAGGTAGACCACTCTCTTGAGGCACCAGTGTTTGAAGCTGGATGCAGAGAAGGATCCATCACAGCTGAGACTCTGGAGGGAGACAGTTGCCTCGTTTCAGTGAACAGTGGCTCTGCAGAAGGAAAAGAAGGTCAAAGACTTTGAACCCCTCATGTCTGAGATGTTGAGAGGTGGTCACTTGTTTTAATCAAAAGATTTATACTAGCCTTGCGTTTTTTTATTGGAGGTAACTTCCATCAGAAGATAAAATTTGGGCTCTGGAAAAAATTACTTTACACTAAAGAAGCATATCCTGCAGCATGTTATATTTCCAGCATAAATATTAGTTTTCTGTCTCTTATTTTTGGGCCTGTATTAGATTAAGTATGACTTGGGCCACAGAGCTTTGAAGCTGTAGAGCAAAACTTTCATTTTTGGTCTAGCATTTAATAGGTTCCAGTGAAATTGATGGATGCACTTGGGAAAATGCTTTTGATTAGCCTTTGTTGAGTCCCACAGCAGATCCACCAAGCCATGGGGCATGCCACACCCTCATGCCAGTCCTCAGTTTCCCGTTTACACCAGGCAAACTACAGTAATTAGCTGAGGAATTCTGGACATCTGTGTTAAGATGACAAAGAGCACATCTGAGAGGAGATAGCACCAGCTTCTTAACCACCAGAGGTGGAACACAAAACAGCTTCTATTTTTTTTGTAGGTGTTAAAGATCTATGAAGAATCCATATGAAATGGATACTGCGTGCTGTCTTAACCCCAAGAATAGCTATTGCCGTCCCAGACCAGCAACTCCAGACATTGTTTGGCTTCAAATGAGATGTTACAGATGTTTATAGCCCTTGGTCCTTATGTCCAAGGGCCATAAAAGAGCAGTTCCTTTTGATGTTGAGATGTACGTGTCACTCTTTTGTTATGTAATAGCAGAAGTAAATTTAATTCTTCATATAAAAGAAATCCTTCCTCTGGAAAGAAAGCCTGCAAGGCCCTGGAGGAGGTGTTCAAAGCACTTGCAGTTTGTCATGGAAATGAACAGTGTCTTCTGAGAAGTAAATACAGATAAAATGCTGTCCACTGTACAGTTGTCAGGATCAGACTAAGTGCAGATACTCTCACCTCATTTGTTAAATGCAGTCCAATTTCCAGTGTGAATGAGGAACTTCATTACTGTCATGTGCCCTTCAAGATGTTTTTACTCCACATCTGCATGAAATGTTTTTATCGAGATCAGCATTATCATCATTGTGTCGGGCAACTGCATGAGCATATGGAAGGACACAATCCTTGCCCTATTCATCTGGATCAGAGAGATGCTGCTGAGGGTATCTGGTACCCAAAGTCTGGTTCCTTAATAACCCGGGGAGTTTCAGGGTACCTGCATTTCACCACATCCATGTACCAGTTGATGTATATTGTATAGAATTTAATGTCAGGTTTTGATCTGGTATGGCAAGAAATGCAGCAAAACTGTGTTAAGTGTCTACACTAACTTACACAGCTCTGCAGTTTTCTGTGTGTAAGGTATGCAGAGATGGTCTTACACATCAGTAGAGCATGTGTCAGCCCTGGGAGTGTAAGGGCTGCATCCCCCCTGGCTCATTGCCTCTGCACTTCTCCCTCATTCTGATTTTATCACAGTATCAACCAGAGAACACCCAGGGAAGGGTCATTTTTTTCTTTTTTCTCTGCTTGTCATTGGCTTTGCCCTTGGCAACAGCTGCCTCTGAGGTCAGAGGAAAAGCTTGTGCTATTTTTCCACCTCCTTCTTTTCCCCATCCCAACCCATATGCACCACGTGTGGCTCTGCCTGCATGCCTTCCATGCATTTCCCAGCTGCTGCCTCTTGCATCCTCCAGCTGCAAATACCTTTTGGGCTGCTTCAACTTGGATGTGAGTTGGGCCCAGGCATCCTCTGGAGATCCTAACAAGTGCCTTTCCACTGGTTCCCTCCCTTGCCCTGGCAACTTCTTCCCTCCCAGTCAGTTTGTATTTGTGACAAGAGACAATTCCCGTGCTGCCAGGGCACAAGCAAACAAAAACTTTGGCCAGGGAGAGGCCTCCTTCTGTTTAGAAATTTATTCTCACAGATGGAGAGTCTCCCTAGGGTTTGACAGAGTGTTTGGCATTTAGTTTCTAAGACTGGAAGGAACCCAGTGGCAAAACCCATGCAGACTTCTGTGTTGCAGGAGCAGCATCACATTCAGGACTTGCCTGCTTACAACACCAGTGTCTGACAGACACAACAGGATCCCCTTTGTCTGCAGAACACAGCACCCACCACTGCAGAAGTGAATGCCCACTTCTGTTTATGTATGCCTGCGTGCGGGTTTGTATGTGCTTACACGTATAAAACCATGGCATATGGTATATCAGAGACAGGGAGACCCGTAAAAAGCGTGGGGAGTTGTTCTCTGTTATTTTACACACTAAATCAGGACTCAGATTGACACATGGGGGGCGATATTCTCATTTTATGAGAGCCAGGGTAAGTATGGATTGGGATGACTAAGGAGGTGAATGTAGCCAAAATACAAAATGAATGCATAGAGAAGGTGGGATACAGTTCACTTCATTCTCTATCAGACTTTCTGTATAACATTTTTGTTTTTTCCTATACACTGAGGTAATGCAAATTTGGATAAAACTAAACCTTAATAAAGTCACTGATTTTTTCTGTTCTTGAGTGTCAGTTGACAATAATACAGTTTAACACTGTGTCAGGGAAAAAATTCAGTCATCACTGTTTAATATCTGTAGGAAAGGACAGGGATGTTCCAGGCAGTATACATAGCAGGGAGGGACATCCCTCTGCATGGGACAGGCTGCCCTTAACACTGATCATGAGAATAAAGAAGAAAAGATGGATCTAGGGAAGGTGACAGTAAGCAGTGGGTTTACAGAAAGGCATGCCCAGAAATGGATCATGTTGCATGAAAACAGGATAGCTGAAATAAGTTGCAAGTATTTTGTTTAAGGTTTTGTGGGAAAGGAAGATTCTTAATGAGGAGTGTGAAGGTGAGAGTATGTAGTTACTAGTATCTCTTGTGACCTTTTCATCTATCTAGTGTTATTTTAAGTCCTAGACTCCCATGTGAAAATGCTCAAAAAAGCAGTGCTAAGTTTGAAAGTTGTTTTATATGATATGCATTTCCCATACAAATACAATTGGATCTTGTCTCTCGTGAAAATCTTGGCTTTCCCTGTGTTTTGATAGAAGCTACATTTTTTCTGGACTTCAGCAGCCTGGACAGCTGAGCATCTAAAAAGTTACTACTAAGTGCACATAAATCTCTCCTGTGCTCTAACTGAGCTCCCAAGCCTTTTGTGCATATGTGGAGTAACTCTGTGTTGCAGGACAGAGAGTTCAATCAGACTCGCTGCTTTTGCATGCAGTGTGTAGTCACTCTCCGCAGGCCCATGAAACCTGACATGCTGGGCTTTCATCATGTTTGCAGAGCCACACATGGGAAAATTACCTTTTTGGGGCTGCAGGAGCCACCAGTTAGTGTCTGTGCGCAAAATCTTCCAAAATCCTGTGTATGGGCCTGGAAATATCCTGATGTTGCTGCTTGGAGAATTTTATTCATCTGCTAAGTCTGTGGTCCAGCCTGGCTCATTCAGCTGTCCTGGTAGTACAGATGCTATTGGAGGGGGCAGAATACTTTCTGAAATCGTATCTTCTTCCCAGAAAATAAAAATAAATATCCCTTCTAAGGAACAGAAATAAGCAAAAAGCTCCTCAGCACCTGGTCACTGTCAGCAAGTAAAAAGGCATACACTTAAATATTTTCGAGGAACTCACAAGGTGAAGTAGTCCTCCTGAGTAGACTTGTCAAGCCTGGCCCCTTTATGAATGGAAGACCACAGGGAAATGCCCTCAGGGAATCCTGCGTTACTCTGCTCTGCTCCCATTTATCAGCAATGGTGGACCTTGTCAAAGCTGAGAAATTTGCTGGAGGGAAAAGACAGGGGCTAAAAGAGCAAAGAACAAGAAAAACCAATACAGTGACTCAGAGTATCTCCTGTTTCGGGTTGCTATTGGTGATTGGAAGTGAGGAATTGTAGCTGTGATACTGACCATGCACGTATTAAACCCCTCCAGCTCTGTCAGCAGACTGACATCTAGTGGAGGTAGAATAATGGGCTGCAGAACTCAACTGAAAATAATTTCTCTGAATGACTATATTGAGTTCATATTATTCGCCGTGGATGTTCAGTTCATTTAGTTTGCTAATTCCATTTGTGGAATATGAAATGATTTCATGAGTGAATCTATGACTTTTTATTTTAAACCTAAATCACAGGAGATAAGTAAATTTGCAGCATTTCATTAAGTCTACGCAGAAATAAGATTAGGATCTAACTAAATCACATAAAAACAATTCTTAAAAGGTTTTCTGTACTTAACAATACTGTGTCAGCAGATAAGCTTCATAAGACAGGGACAACAGGGCTGGGATATGTATTTTAGGTGTTAGGAAAAAAAAATCCTAAAAAGTTTGGTTTAGGAGCATTTATGAAAGCCAGTCTCATGTCACTTAAGAAATGCTATTTTAGAAGATGCTATTGGTCACGCTGAAGTTGCCACATATATTCTCTGCCTCTCTCTGAAGACAAAATATATCCAGTTATATCGAGAGAGCTGTTAGACTGACTGACAGCTACAGAACTGAGAAGTAATGGGTTCAAACTTCAGTTCTCCAGAATAATTTTCTTTAGTTTTTTGTTAATTTTTGCAACTATGCAACCAGTTTAATACTAGTGAGAAAAGAGTAGTGAAAATTAGCATTAATTTTGATGTAATACTATGAAACACATGAAGATCTAGTTAAAAATCTCAGATCTTACTTTCCTAGTATTGTTCTACATCAGCTTTATTTATATTCATTTGGAAGAAACATACAACCTAAACTTCAAGAAAGGGAACAAATATTGCTATTAAAGTAACATCTTCAGAAGATTTCAGAAGATTTGTGGATATGAGGATATTTTATTGCCTTTCAATTTCAAAACCTTCACACACCAAAGAAATATCTAATAAAACTTTGCTGTCATACCTGTGGACCTGAAAAAAATAAAATTATGTTTCTTTTAAACCAGTATGTAAAGGCTGTCTAAAAAGTTCATCTAATTATGTATCGGAAGGGAAGTTTTGATCCATTCATGTTTTGTATGTTTTTTTCCCCACAAGATCATGTCAGTAGACTAAGGTTAAGTGATATACAGATTATTATTTTTTTAACTGCCATCTTAACTTCCTTAAGCAGCCACAAATATAAATGAAATTAGATAGTTTCCTTCTGCATGTGCTTCGACCTGTACAGAAGTCATTATTTGTAGGTACATGACAGGATTCTGATTTTCTAAATTTAAGAATCCCACAATCTTTAATGACTGGGAGTAATAATACTATGGAGCTATAAATTTCCCAGCTCACATGGAGATAAAACCAAATTTTGAAGGAGGAGGTAGTCCATCTGTTCACCTGTGCAGTGTCTTCCTTAAGCCCAAAGTTGCACAAATAAAATCAGCCCACTGTGCCTGTATCTGTCTGGCACACATTAGCCACTTGCTAGATCCAGACTACGTGGGTTTTATTAGCTTCTCCCCATATCATTTACCAGCCTCTGGATGTGCCTGGTACCTCAGGAACACTGCAGGCAGTTATTAAGTAATATAAATTAATAATTAAAATAAATATTAACTATTAATACCATGCAAACACAGACACATTCAAGACACCATCGGGGATGGGCAAGCCTGCTTTTTGATCTAGGCAAATGCTGATATTCACTGAATACAAATACCAGTTTCACTGGAGGGGTAAATAAGGAAAAGACACAGCAGTGAGTCGGAGGTGGAGCCTCAGTTGGCAAGAAGTGGGTCTGAGATTATGTTAATCTAAAGCCCTCCCTGACTCGTCTCTCCCCTTTCTTCTTGCCCATCATTTTTGTTACCTGGGTCTCTGCAATTGCTCAAGAGTCTGGGTCTTCCCATTAGTCTTGGAAAAATGTCTTGTTTGTCTCCCTTTCTGTGTGGTCTGGTTTAGAGGCAGGACAAGAAGGGGAATAAAGCAGAATATGGCATTCCTGACAGCTGGACTTCATTTTTGTCTTTTACCCATGCATGTCCTGCACTGATGAAACAGCCATCCTTGCCTGCAGGGTGAATCGGCATAGCAGGCTCCTCACACCCCTGCGGCTGTGCTCAGAGATAACAGGCATCAGGATTCATGCTGTTCTTCACCCCAGTGCAGGGGAACATGCAGGGTGGCTGCAGGATGGAAAGCAGGATGAGGTATTTCTTGTATAATTAATGCAAAGAGGCCAGAACTCCGCAGGCCACAATTTCTACTCTGCTGCTTCTGTTTTACGCTAACATCATCAAAATCCAGACGCATATCTTAGACAAAATCTGTTGAGTTGCTTTCCCAGCTAGAAAATCCATCCAGCTACCTCTGGTATAACTTCCCAAACTAACATCCCCTTACCTCCTAAAATGTGATTTACGCCTGCACACCCCTGACTTCTGAATACAGACTGTAGTTTTCCAGTACCATCAAGCTCAGTAGGGCAAAAAAAGGAGTTGCTTAATCAAATTTAAAAAAAAAATTAAAAAATCAAAAGCAGGTAAAAGAGTGAGTTTTTCCTAGCAGAACACAAAGGTTTATAAGACCATCATGTTAGGGGAAGAGACTGAGTATGGTGTGTACCTTCATTCCTGAAGCAAGGAGTGCCTGTACTGAGGAATCTGTTATAAATCACATTTTTAGTGAGACTGGCAAAGCTGCATAACTCTGGCCTCAGGGAATCTGTCTAATTTGTCAGCTAAAATTCAGTCTCCTGATAGAAAACTAGTCCATTCATGCTTCATGAAGGCTAATTACCCATGGAAGGAATCTGCTCAGGGAACTGTCAGCAGTGATGTGGTGTGGCACCATCATCTGACTGGGAGCTTCTCAGGGAAGGTCGGCAGAGTTCCCCCTCCTCCCTTGTGCCAAGCCTTAGCTGTGCGGCCAGTCACCCCCATCTCTCCTCTATACGTGCATGCCACTTCACAGCATAGTCAGCAGGATGTCCTGAGAGAGAAGTATCTGGATGTGGCACTTTTGTGGGGCAACCACTTGCTCCCAGTTGCAGGCTGTCCTCTGCATCTGGAAGTAGCAGGAGTTTGCTGTAGTCAGGATGGTCTAAAAGAAGCAAGATTTGCAAGAAAAAGTATGTTTTGTAAGACTATTAACAGAGCTGCAGAAACCAGAGGAGTTCTTCTGTGCACATGTCGTTCTTCAGACCTGCGATGGAAGCTGGTATAAACTCACTGTTGCTTACATTTCAAGACAGAAGGGACACAAATAGCGTACAGCAAATAGGACCTTCCAAAACTAATCCTGGGAAGAACCACTGCTTAAACTCTTAAGAACTTATTTTTTTTATAATCATTTACATGCATTATTAATTGTAAAAACTCCCACATTGAATAAATTGCCACAGATGTAACACTTCCCATATCACAGAAGAATTTTTTTTCTCTGCTGGACTAATGAAAGTAGTTACAAAGATTTTCTAACTGCAGATCATAGTTTAATTCCATTCCATAATGTTACGAGTGCAGTGTATTTTTTTTCTCCTGGAAAATAATCCTCTGTTGCTGGTCCTAAACTTTGATGAGTTAAGTGCCTCTAGTTCTATTTGCTCCATCCTAGTAGCATTTTTAAATGACTGTGTTTTAGCACTACTAAATATGTAGCCCAAACTTTGAGCATGCCACTAGAATAGTGATAAAAATGGGAAGAGATGTTGGAACAATGGTTGGATCTTGGGGGAAAAGTTCCTTCACAATTATTAGCAACCATTAGCAACTAGATGTTCAGAACTTCTCAAGACCAAGTCATGATCCTGTAAGAAATCTCTTCAATTGAGTGTTTAACTTCCTTTAGGAATTACTCATCATGCAGTTTTTGAACAGGTCTCCTAGACTGAATTAATTGTATTAAAAAAGGAAAATAGTATGAATACGAAGACAAGAATTGTTTGGGAAGAAGTTATGTGCAGACTCAAGCTATCTATATCCACTTTTTAATTTGTTGTTGTAGAAAACCTTAATTAAAAAACGCTATTACTAGAAATTATTTGCTGTTATTAAAAAGTATAATGCAGATTGACTGAGTAAGCCTGAATTCAGCAGGGTGCTGAAGCCAATGCACGTTTGCAAGAAACTGAGCATCTTGGGATGATTAGCAACCTTAAAATAACGCTTGTGTTTAAGCTTCTTGATGTACCAAAACCCCTCTGTTCTGTTTGACTCCATCAAGTTTGTGTGTTCATTCTGTTAGATGAACACTCTTCTCAGAGTGCTGTGTAGAAAAGGGAGCATAATTGTCTGAAAAGAGGCCTATTAAGTGTTTGCTTTTAAATCAAAGAACACTTTTGAAATATTAAATAAAGAGGGACTACAATATGTAAGTCACTCCAGCCCATCTGAAAAATACTGATGCACATTAATTATTTACTTTGGGCTTATACATCTATTTGCTTTTGTATTCAAAACTTTGCATTGTTACCTTAGTAACCCCAATATCTCACAGAGTTTAGCTTATTCTCCATCTTAAGTACACCCTCTTAAGGTAATTCATACAGGTTCTCATGAGAGCACTTTTCCCTTTTTTCCCCATTGTTTGTAAAGGAAGAAATAATGACTGGACTTGTAGCGAATGGACCATTTTTGTCTTTTCTTCCTCCCCTCTCCCATCCCATTAATGATAGCTGAGATTCAAACACGACAGCAGACTTAGCCACTGTGTTCACTATTTAACAACGTTCCCAGTCTTAAATGAGTTGACCTGCTTTACTCCTGTATTGATTCATACTGGTATGCCACAAAAAGCCTTTCTAAGAAATTCCTCTCCTTATTTTAGAGGGTGCCTTGGTTCTCAACAGTCTGGCCTCTCCTGTATTCCTTTAAACAAGGGCAATGCAGCTCTGCTCTGATATGCTGGTGTTTGACTGGGGTGTCATTAACTGGGACATATTTCAGCCCCTGGTGCAGTGGCAAACATCAAGAAGAGGTTGCCAATGAGTCTCACAGCCTTGCTTCTGCCCCATGACATTCCCTGGCAGGTAGACAAGGATGAGGGGAAGAGCAGTAAATACCCTGTGGGAGACTGCACATCTCGGAAGCTAGAGGTGACTTAAATTGTCTGCCTTGGAATTGCCTGGCCTCCCTCCTGCGCTGGTGCTAATTGCCAATGATCCACCTCAGGGATTTGAGCCAGGTGAACGCGATGGCTGCAGACTGATGTTGGAGCTGACAGCTCTGGGAAGGGGGCAGTCCCACTTTGCCCTGGGTGCTGGTTCCCACCCTCACTCTGTTGTTTGAGGTCTAGCAGTCACCCGGCAGAAGAACAAGCTAATTCAGAAGGCTGATCCTGCAGGAAGGCTGGAAGCCGACTCCAGGGCTCTGCCCTCCTTCCTCCTCGCTGCTCTTGGTTGCTTGTGTCCCACACCTCAGCACCTCCCAGGCTGTGCTGCTGTGGGTGTTTCTGTGGCCACACATCCCTCTGGGTTGGCGACCCGATCTGACTGTTCTGCTTTTGCCACATAATTTCCATACAGATCAGTTCTTGACGCCGGCTCAGTGCTCACCTTAATGCAAGGAAGGAGATGGAGACCTGCAGGAATGAGGGACTGGGAGAGTGAGAGGGCAGGACATGATTAACTGGTGTTGCCACCCTTCCCACAGGGTGTGACGGGGTGGGGGATTTTGGGGAAGCAGGTCAGAGCTGGAAAGCAAGATGAACTTTGCAGTTTCTGCTGGGCAGATGCCACCCATACTACTGTGACATGGCCCAGAGTTACAGCAGACCCAGCCCAAACTAGACTCCAAGAAAGATGCCAGCCAAGGGAAAGCTCTAGAGATTTAGGTCCAGGGAAAATGTTCCCAAGAAGAGGTGGATGAACAAAACCCTACAGAGTCCATCTCCTGAGCAGGCACAGTGCAGGCGCAGCCACATGCACACCTGCAGCACTCTGCTAATGGCAGAAACAGTAAGAAGACTTGTTGAGCACTGTGGTTTACATGACAAATCAATGTTTGTTCCAGATGCTGACTTTTTTAAGAAGCTTTATTCATACCGGTTTAGAAGAAATGAAAGAAGTAAATGCAAGCTTAAAGCTTCAGAAGAGTTTCAAAGCTTGATACTCAACATTATTTACTTGCTGCATAATCTCGTCTCATCACTCATTGACCTCTGGCAAACAAAGAATTGGGATGACAGTAGCTTCCAACTTCCTTCCTCAAGCCAAGATTCTCAAAAATACATTATTTTTAAAGTTGTATTTCAACCTCTGCAGATACTCTGTCCAGTAATGTCTATTAAAAGCACCATTGTACTTTTCTTTCACCTTTAAGTCTTGCTAAGAGGACTTCACTGTAGGCTAGGTGGGAAGATTACTTTTTTAAAAAAAAGTAAAGGGAACAAATTCCAAAAGAAGTGAAGCCAACCTGCTTGTACAAAGACAGAAAATCTTTTCTCTTTAACTTTTTTCCTTGGATTTATGAAAAGTCTTGTTACTCACTGAAGGGTTTCTGAGGGAAAAAATGCCTGAGATCCTTACACAACAATATAAATTAGACACACATGAAGCAGAAAAGATTGACTGATTTAATGATTAAACAAAAAGAGGATGTGTAAATGTGAGGAATGTATCAAGGAAACCTATCAGCTACATTTTCTCAATGTGTCTACCTTTGCATTCTTAATAATTCACTTAAAGGAGATGCTCAGGTGGAATATTTCAGTTAGCTCTCACTAACATTGAAAGTAAAGAACTTTTATCCATTTCAGTTGTAAAAAAACCCTAATCAGACTATGTGTACCTTTTGACAATTTATAAATCTGTTTCAAAGCTGATCAAAACTTTCCAATTTTTTTTATTATATTATCCTCTTAAAATTTTTAATTTGGATGAAATTTCCTAGTCTGTCCTTGATTGCATAATCTAGATAGAAATGACAACACACACCTATTTTATTGTCAGAGTGTAAGTGTGGAACAGTACATTAAGTGACAGCGTTATAGTCTCAAGAAATACTGCTAAAAAAGTACAGAATTAATTTGCTGGTTTAGCAAAAGAAATACTTGGTTTCACTGAGTGAATTGGTTGTTACAGACTACTTAATGAGCTCAAGTGACAGTATTTTTTCCAGTCACACTGCAAATTAAGGTATTCTGTAGGAGTTACCTCCAGGAGATGAATGGCTTTGAAAATGGAAGTTATTTGGGCATCTAGGAGCTCCTCATTGACCTCAAATGAGGACGAGCATCTCTGTGACTACTGTGCACAGGTGCCCTTCCTATGATCTGATTGTTTCCTGCAATTTCCTGTGCTATTAATACACAGGGACTGAACCTGGGCTAGTTTGCTCTATAGAGGCTGGTCCTTGGAAAACCTTTATGCTCCAGATCAGATTTGATTCACATATACTGTCATTAATTTCACCTCCCACTTAGACCAGTCTGTGAATTTATTGGAAAGTAATATCTGGGTTTGCCCCTCAAATTAATACAGAACAAGTACAGTAGCAGTATCTCAGGAGCTTTTCACATACTAAAGGATGGAAATAGCCTGGGTTTCAGCTGGCATTCAGTTTCTAGCTCTTCCGTTGATGACCCTCAGCAAAAGTAGAACCATAAGATGGTGCCTGTTGAAATGTGATCAATTATCAGCTCTATTGGCACAGGACCAGTCTATCTTAGCCAGGCTACCAGCCAGGGAGGTGTTATTTGTATTAGATGTTGCAGTAGTGGTGAGAAAGCCACGATTCTCTGTGAAAGATGCCCAAGAACAGGAGAGTCTCTGTTTGGGGGAGTTCGGTTGCTACCAGCTCGGGTGAGGTCTGAGCTAATGGCCATCAAGTCAGAAGGATCTGCAGCTCATTAGCTGCTTCGTGCGCCAAACCACTCTATCACGCTGTTTCAGATTAATCTTACTACAGAACACATCTTTGTATAACACAGTGGAGTTTTGCTTCTTGCCATGTGTGAACGTGAGTTACTGCTAGCCAGGGCTATGAGCAGAGCTACTCCAGGAGCACACCAGGGATAAACCTGGGATATAGAGTTATGACTGCCTCCTTGGAGTATCCTCTCCTCCTTGTTCCAGTTGGGGACATATTCAATTACTACCCATATTATGGGCTACTATCTTCTCCTTCATGAAAGCTTAGCTGTGGTGCCTCACAAATTATTGGAAAAAAAGCCAAAGTGCCATCCATTTTTGATCACTTCCACGTTCCTCCCCTCCCACCTCTGCAAAAGCCATCCCACAAAGCTTACTCATGCAGCCCTGACCGTCCCTAGTACTGCAAAAGGGTCTCAGTACATGCCTGTCAAGAGTGGTGAGATGTAAGAGAGGAATCCGTGGCTACAAGTTAGAAAGAAAAAGCTTGATGGGCATTTTCCTCTTTGTCTTACTGGTTTGGAAATGGAAGGGTGGGGGGAGAAGGTAGTTTCTGGTTGTAGTGCACATTTTCCTAGATCGGCTTAGCTGGAGTACGCATGCTTGTGGTTCATCCTCACAAATGCCATGTCAGGCCCTGAGCCAATATAAACACCAAATCTGTCTTCAATATATATAGTGAAAAAAATAGTTCCAGCTCACTCCAAATTAGAGTGTGTTTGCAGAGAGAGGGAGGAAACGAGGAGGGCTCTGGTAGTTGTAGCAGAGTTATGCTGAAACCCTGCCCTTAATAGGTTATGTTGAGGAAAGCACAGCTGTTTCCACTAGCTGGCATGCTTTTGAGTTGATTATAATACAAATAAAAATGTATTCAAACACACCAGGACAAAGATCTTGAAGGAGCATAACTTAATTCTGTAGGATAAGCATCTTGACTGGACTGTGTGGGAATTAAGGTGCCAGCATGCCCTGTAATTTGAGGGAGATACAGGTGCTTTATGCCATGTGCCAGTGTGAAACCTCCAGTGTTCATTCCTGATAAAGACATGTTAACGAGTGGCAGGATATTTGTTGATTTTGTCTTTAAAATATTCCCATGTTGTAAAAGTCTGCAAAACCACTTCCCTCAAACTCAGGTGTTCATAAGAACGTTCAAACCTGTCATTTAAATAGGCTGAGATCTTGAAATCTTTTTAGTTTTCTTGGTCCTGGAGTTTCAGTCATCCATGAGGCAGAAATAGCATGAATAAAACAAAATAATAAAAAAACAAAATAAAACAAGAATTTTGCAAGAAAGGCAGCAACTGAAATGGATCCTGTTGAGTGTTTGATTCCATCTGGAGATAGGAAGAAAAAAAAAAAA
>VZTO01025345.1:25995-42492 GCA_013400615.1 Syrrhaptes paradoxus
CTGCAGTGAGTTTTAAGATGAAAAGATATTGTGGCAGCCAAGAATGACCTTTAAGAGAAGAGAATCCCTCAGAATAATTATCCTCACTTGTTGTTCCAGGAAGTGAAGGGATGAATGAAAAAAATAACTCACAGATCAACATAATAAAATCCTTTCTACCTCTTTTCACTATGCAGCCATGGATTAAATTGTTTTGATAAATATCAGACATGTATTTGCCTTTCATCACTTTTCATGTTCTAAACCTTGCCCCCAGACTCAGCATCTCTATTTCAGACTACTAAATACTATATGTGCACAGGAGCAATTTGGTGTATATAATGATAGGCATGATTGTTAAATTGGTTTCCAGTGTCTTTCAGGCTGTGTCCCTGCAGAATTACAATTAAGCACTTGACAAACCACAAGGCTATGCTAATCCTGCTTCAAAAATCTCTGACGGCAAGGATGGCAGTCTGCCTTCCTTCTCCACTGAAAGATGGAGAGATCCAGCATTACTCAGGCTCTTCTTAAAAATACTCTGGTTTTCCCCTTTAGCTTGGTGGTTCATGTTTCAGCTGTAACATTCTGCCTGAGTTCACTATTGCTGTGTAACAATCTCCTCTTTGTTTAGCCCTGCTACCTCATTTCTCTCTATTAGCCTTTAATCCCTGTCAGGGTTTCACCTTTGCAACGATGAGGTCACAGCTCACGTTGATTGGGAAAGGAAATCCTGATGATTGCTGCTGACAGAAAGCTGATAATGCTGGTTTGGGCAGCAATAAATTCTCAGTCTCTAAATGAAGACTAATCTTTGAGGCAGAAATCACCTCTTTCAGTGGGTTTTTTGGGCCTCATTCACAAATATTTTCCCATGCTCAAGCTGCTTGACCTTTGGAGCATTCAATGCGTCTATGTTATTGTGCAGAACTGTTTTCCAAGGATCAAAATAAGCAGCTGCCTATCAGAGAGAGGCAGGTGAAATTATGAAATAAATCAATGATGTTATCCTCGTTGGGAATGCAGCACTTGGAGCTCTCTGTAGCCTCTGCAACCCTAACTGCAAAATAGGTGTCTGCTGCTGAGCAGTTCTGCCCTGTCAGCATTTTTATTTCTTCAAATGACTGTTGTCAGGCCCAGTTTAATTTCTATTTTTATTTTTTCAGGACAAAACTGTATTATGCAGAGAGATAAAAGAGGTGAGCGGGAGGGGTTTGTGCTGTTAAATTCATGTTGCTGACCCGATGAGTGATTCAACAAAGATAGTTCTTAAATAACCCTGAGCAATGCAGATGCTTCTTTTACAACACCATAAACGCTGTCTTCAGTGCAGTTCCCCACGTTAAATCAAGCATGGCTGTTGAACTGGCCCCTCTCTGCTGCAGTATCCATTATATGCAAATTCCTCGCACTTTCTGCAATGAAACAGCTCCTTGCCAGCAGCAGGAAAGTTTACCAACAGTTGAACAAGGAGAACTTTATTGGAAACGCAGTAATTCAGATAGTTGACAGTAGTTGTCAAAGACTTAACTTCTGCACATTATCTTGTCTTTTTCTTTCTGTTCCTCCTGCAGTTCTCCAAAACAGATGTTCCTTCAGCACACTGCAATCTAATCTTTTCCTGGTGTCTTATCTACATGACAGAGCCTCAGTGCTCCCAAATGCAGCTTCTCTATGCATTAATTCACTCCTGGATGGCTGCATCCAGGCTCCATGCTCCAAGAAATGGGAAGCTGGTGGCTGCAAGCTTCATCCCACTCTGCCAGTCCAATCTGGCTATTCTTTCTGTCTCTGCATCAGGCTATACTCACTCCTTTGATGAAAATAACCCTGGACTTTGGTCTGAATGCAGATCTGAACCTTGCAAATTGGGTATCCCCCAACTAACAGAGTAGGCATTTTACTCCCTTTCCTGCTAGCAGTAGCAGAACTCCCTGCTCCTGTGCACAGCTGGTAGCATTTTAGTCAGGCAATCCCTATGTAATCTATTATAATTGTTTTCTTCCTTCCACAGTGTGTTGGTCTTCCCAATGGTAAAAATCCACTACTGCCTGGCTGTAATTCTCTTTGAATAAGGGCTCCAGCCAAGCTCCCAAGGGGTGTGTTCAGGTGCCTGAACACAGATGTACAGTACCATAATAGATGGTTTAGTCTAGCTGAGGTACCCGCACTGGGCTGGCAAATATGATGTAGGAGCTCTGGAAGATACACACCTTTCCGGAGGGGCAGCTGGAGCCCAGACAGGCTGTAATACAGTCCTGAAAATATCTCAGATAATTTCAAACACCTGAGTCATTCCTGCAGCCTGTCCAGGCAACACTGTGCCATCAGAGGGGCAGATTGCTTCTGTGCTCATCAGCTGAATAGATCAGTAAATTTGCCCTGTACATCATCAAGGGCCAAAAATGGATCTCTACATGAGAGATTGAGAGGTATAGAAACCAGCACTTCAGTGTTTGTACTGACATTCCCACCTTTGCAAGGACAAACATCAGTATGTTTGTGTTATAATCCTTATGCCTACAGCTAACTACTTTATGTGTGTTACACATGTCTGCATGTGTCAGATTTTCCAATCCTTTTGTCAACTAAATCTATTGGGCTGTGGGTTAAACTCTTCAGAGGAGAAAGGGAAGCTTTGTTTCTCAAATTATTTTGATTTTAGGATTCTTTCCAATCTTGGTTTAGTGAAAATTCTAGCATTAGGTACACTTTGTGTGCAAGAGAAATTTCTCATTAGAAAAATTTGGCTCAACCAAGACTCCTAAACCTGCCTCATATCCCCAGCCAAGAACCCCTCTTCACACACCCACATCCCACTTTCCATCAACGACAGCTCAGGAGCTCAGTGACAGCAACAAGCACAATGGCTGCGGGAGAGACCAAAGGTCTAGCTCTCTGTCTCGGACCGTGAAGTGTAAGCAGATACCTGGGAAATGCTTAGAGAAACTTAGCCAAGGGTCCAGGAGAGTCCTGTTGTTGGGAAGCAGAGGCTGAGGAACCAGCACACACAAGCGGAGACCTGACATCTGCTTGGGGCTGGGGGAGCTGCAAGGAAGCAGGAAGGGTAAAAGCAGGAGAGCAGCTGGGCTATGAAGAGCGCAAGCAAAGATGGTGACCTGCTTAACCTGGTTTCCATTACCTGCCCTGGCTGAATAAGAGTGAATTTCCTTAATTGCAAGAACATTACCTCTGCAAGGGATTGGGCTGTTTTTGCCCTTCATTTGTATGCCCTGGAATGTTGTCGAGAAAAAATACTGCATAAATGCATGGGTAAATACACTGCAGCATAGCAGTCAAACTCAACGGGACCACAGCATCATCCTTCCTGCTCTCCCATGACAGTACTCCAGATTGCAGATCTCACTTGTTTGTGCTGACTCCTTTGAGCACCTCAGCATTTTCTGCCCATACTGCACAGCTCCATTGCACAAAATTTAAACCTCAAACTAAAAATGGACATCCTGGAAGGGAGATGTGTGTAGAGATATGCTTATTGCTGATGGATAAAGTCTCAGTAGATGGCACTTATTTCTCCCAAACCAGATCAAACTCCCTTTCTGTGTGTTGCAAACAGCTTTTCATGTGCATCCCTTTACAAACAGCTCTTAACAAACACACTATCCTGCCTTTCCTTACAGATCTGTTGCTAAAAAGGAAATGGATGGTGGCTTTAAAGTCCCTCCTTTTTTTTTTGGCATCTTACGTTTTATTTATCAACATAACATAAAAGCTAAGAAACTAATCCTGGTGTTGCCAAAACATATACCTAACCCATCCAAACAGGCATCCCAAATCCTACCAGAAGGAAAAAATAAGGAGCTCAAGATATGGAAAACACTTTAAGAAAGAAATATTGGCATGTCAAGTACGGTGCTACTATTTTGCAATACAATTTTAATCCAGTTACACAACTAGAACTGAGATAATTGAAGTCACCACAAAGCTTTCTCCAGCCCCGCACTGAATTCATTATTCCTGTTCAAAATATAATGGCTTAAGCTAAAGTAACCACAGTAATATTGTCACAGCTCCGTTCTGCTGCAGCTAGATAGGATACCTTTAATCATTTGAGCAATATAGCTGAAGGCAGACTCTTACAGCAGAACAGACTGAATGCCATACCACAATTACATGACAACCTTTGTGACTAAGAATTGTCTTGGGTTTGGGGGATCTTTTATATAAATAAATGTTCTTTCTTGAAAAACAAACAGTTCATTTCATCAGTATTTTAACCCCAATGACTGCAGGCATTTTTCCTTCAAAACCCATTTTCTATTCTAAGATTTCTTCTTATCTTTTTGTCACCTCTTTTTGTTCAAAGCTTTTATAACAATTGTGACCAGGTCCCCTTCAGAATATTTGGCCTATTCTAGAGGCAGCATCTAGGTGGACTAGTCTAGTGCCTGAGAAGAGAAATGCCTAGCACACCTAGCAAACTGGGTTTTCCAGGGAACTGAGAGGCTGCAGAGATACCCAACCCACAAATCCCATGCGACCAAGGCAGAAGGCAGGATTTTCAAAGGTCAGCTTGGTGCTTCAGGGCATGCACCATGACAGAGATTTAAGCTTCTAGTGAATTTGGTGATGAAAACTAAGATGATTCAATACCAGTGAGATATGATTTGATCTATAACCCATGTGTACATAAATTCTACCTAATTAAAAAAAAATGTGGTGGCTAGGTACTAAAAGCCTAACACATCCCTATTGACTGAGCGTTTAAAAGCTGCTGGTTTTCAAAAGTTTCTCAGTTCTTGTATTTTTGTAGATTTTTTTGGATATGGAAATAGTTGCCTGCCTGACGAAAAGGCCATTCCACCTAGGAACTGGGGAACTCTTGCTCAGGAGCCTAAGAGCATGCCAGGAAAAACAAAACAAAACCCCCCCAAAAAAGAGAGAGAAAACCATGCTTATTTTAATATAGGAAAACAGCAATTTTAGACTTTTCATTAGCAGCAGGCAGTGAATCATATGCTCCTTCATGGCAGGATGCACATTCACCTCCTCTTCTGACACCCATCAGCTCAGGTCTGCAGTCACTCTGATTTGCCATGGCTTCAAGCTTGAACATATCAGGCTGGTTTTGGATAAGAAACAAAAACTGACCTGAGGCATAGAACATTTATGCCCAAACACCAAGATTTTGCCAAGATCCTAGCGCTGAAAAGAGTGTCATGTAATGCAGCGTTGAGCAGTATTAATAGTAGGCTGCACTGCCAGCTCCTCCTATGAAGCGAAAAAGAGGAGCTGAAGTTTGCCTTTTGCTATCAATTACCATACATTTCCTTTTTTTTTTTTTTTTTTTCAGCACAGGGTGGGTTTGATTCCTGTAGCATTCTCCATACTTATAAACGTATCTTTGATAAAGAAAACCAGTGTGCTTTCAGGTAGCTTTAGGAAATGGTTTAACTTACCTCTGAATTTTCTGCAGAAATTAACCACTCTAAAAGGATGGAGTCACGTTTAAAAAAAAAATTATTCAGGCTTTACAAACTAGGAGGCTCACAACATGACAAGATTTTAATTTTTATTTTAGAATGTATTAATCCCTAGGATGCAATAGGTCAGTACCAGCTGCTTCACTTCTATAGATGGGTTTTCCTAATCCTCTACCTCCTAACAAAAATTGTATGGCTTGGGACAGACAGAACAAAAAGGAAAAATGTGCCAGACCTCACCCAGTTAAACTGTATTTTCTGCAATGTCAACCAAGTTCTAGCCACTAGTTGATAAGAAGTCCACATTTTGAATTACACAAAGAATGTAACTGTGCATGGGACTGTGGAGGAAGGCTGCTGGCTTTGAGGACAAAATTTGGACAAAGGAATTATAGTCACTACAAGTATAGGCACACCAAAAGGCATGTACTTTACTTCTATGATAAAGTGAAAGCAATTTTTTTTCTTTTTTTACACTATTGTGCTGATATGTTGTGCTTATGTGATCTTTTAAGGTAATGACCTATATACTGGACTGCTAAAGGCACCTGCATTAAAACATCTTCCACAGCAAAGTAGTGATTTCTTTTTTTATACAGGTCATCTAAAAGACCTGGTTTACAACACAAGTGGTTGCATCAGCCATAGTGATGAGATAGTGAAGCACCCTGCAGGGTTTGAAAAGGAGGAGATTCTCAAACTGGCTTTGAGAAGGAAACCTGTCACAGGGTATATAACCCTTCTGACTATTATGGAGCTGCTCTCTCAGACCTGGTTTGAGCTGAATATGGAAAAGTCTGAGCTTGGCCAACAGCAACACTAGCTGCTTGTGTCGATATAAGCTGTAGATTTATACTGCACCATATGCTTGCACTGAGGCTTTCCACTGGTGGCAGATTAAAAGCTTCAATGTGAGCCAGTAAGGGATTTTTTTTTGCCTGTTGTTTGGTGTGATGCTGAGATTTGGACTGATCAGCTTTGTTTACATAAAAAGCATCTGGGTTCATGGGGAAATCACAGTTCTGTATAAAAACATGAATGCCCAGTCCCTAAACTATTGAGTCTGAAGTAGCGGTGTGCGGGTTTTAGTACTCTACCACAACATCATTGAGACAACAGAGTTGTGTCCTTTCCCATCATGGACCATTTCCCACTTTCGGGGAAAGACCTGTGGCATTATTGTGAGACTGAGTCTGTTAGAAGGATCTCAGCTATTCTGGAAGAAGGGATATCCAGTTGGCTCCCTGGGGAACCACAATATAATTTCTGAAGAGATATTTCAAATAAAAAACATTAAAAACCTGAATAATTGAAATTAATTATTTGAATTACTACATTTGAAAAATGTAAAGCCTTTTAAAGAAAGACATGATCAATTCAAGAATTGTTATAACAAGTTAGATCAGAGGTCTATCTTGCTCCATTACCCTGCCTCTGGCAGCAACCAATAGTGGGTACTTGGAGCAAGCACATAGTGATTCTTCCCAAGGATACTCTCCAATCCTCCAGCAACTTGCAGCTCAGAGTTCCTGACACAGAGGAAAAGTGTTCAAACAAATATCCCTCCATGAATTTTACTTCTGGGAGTCTGTGCAGCAACTTTGGTAACCTCATGAAATTTTTGTATCTACAATATCCTGTAGCAAGGAACCCTGCAGCTTAATTACCTGTTGTGTGAAGAACCACCTCCTTCTTGTCCATTTTCAGTCTAACCTCTGCTATTTATGCACCTACTAAACATCATTTAATTTTTGCTTATGTATTGTCAAGTGAATGCTTAAATAAAATATGCTATCACATCTACTATTATTATCATAGTAGCTAAACAGATCAACATAAATGAACGTAATACAGCAATATTCCTATGAGGCAGCAAGAGTAAAATGGTTATCTGCATTGGCATTTCAGTTTGCACCATCAGTACACTTCTGAAGTTAATCTCCTGGTTGTCCCCACCTACTGTGTTTTGGTTTATACTGTGGAAAAGTCAGAGTAACAGCTGGATTCACCCTGTCTGAAAATATATCAACATGCATACCAAGAGGGCTTCTAATGTCCAGCATCATGGATGTTGAGTACTATGGATCAGACTAGAATTTTTTTCAGGAAAAATAACCCCAAAACCTGTAGGGTTTTTGTGTTTGTGAAGGGTGAACTCCTCACCTTCAGCTATTTCAGTCTCCAGATCTGATCCTTTTATACTTCACTGCTTGCTAGTGCAGACAAAGCCTACACAGTATGCTCAAGGCCATAGAGAACATCAAGAGCAGTGTGAAGACAAAGCTCAGCCCTCCTGAGCTGCTTCTTTCCTCTTCAGGACATTAACACAATTAAGTGTGCAGTTATAACCTACTGCATCCAAACATCCTGGACTACATATAGCCTCGTATCAGGATGCACATCTGATCTGTCACCAGCTGCAGTCAGACAAGATGCCCCCCATCACATGGGCCTGTCCCTCTCATCTTTCTTTCCTTCCTCCAGAAAAGTGCTTTTATTTCCATCAATGAGCTCCACAGTGACCTGGGACAATTCCACCCATTGGATTCTGACAAAGCAACTTAGTTGTGGATGGTGATGTAACTTGACTAATAATAGGTCAGCAATGCAAATACTGCAAGGCCAGAAATAATGTGGCATGGTGATGACAGTCTGTTGGTGCTGAAAGGATAAGTGCAAGTATTGCTTTTCAAATGAGATTTATTGACCATGAGCTGAAGGTGAAGAGGCTGCAAGTCATTCCATCAGTAGACTTTCTCCCACTGTTTAACAAGTGATTATTTGCTCTGCTGTGTAGGTGGTTTATAGTTAGTTGGATCATATTGCCTTAGTATCTTATAGAATATCAGCATTTCCTCAGTCCCAGTGGGAAAGTACATTACTTTCTATCAAGTCCAGTATATTTTATTTACATGTTCTAGTCAAGAAAGAATGGTATTTAACAAAATGCCTTTCTGTAAATACCTTAGCACATACTTTCTTATTTTTTATGCAGCCAAATTTTGGGGAGATTAAGAGACTAAAAAAGATGCATTGACATACCTAATATCACAGATAGCTAATTTGCCTTGACTCTTATGGCAGTCTCACTAGGCATCTGCAGATCTTCAGAAATCTGGCCATGTGGAAAACGCTTTTGGACCTGCCAAGCCTATCCAGTCATTGGGTTTTTGTTATCCAATATTTTCCTTTTTTTGGTAAATAAAAAATAAAGTTGATAAGTTATAGAGGGTCTAATGCATTTATCATTGTATAAGAATCATACAAAAAGAAAACAGGGAGTGTAAGAGAGAGACAGACAAAGAGGTTCAGTCATTAATTAAATTCTCTGGTCAAAACTAATGGCAATGCTCCATTGACTTCAGGAAAGCGTATTCAGGCCATGAGCTGCAATTGGAAGAAGACAATAAAAGCATATTGTCTGGACAAGACATATGCGCGGTGTAAGTTCAGAGGTGGATGCTACTCAGTTATTTTAGCACATTGCATTTACGAGCCAAACCCAGGTCTGCAATTACCTGAGCTCTCATTATTTCAGCATGAATTAAATTTCATGTAACATATAGTAGCTTCAGAACAGAGCAGTGCTTGTTTACATCGACACGGTGGCTTACACAATATTTCAAAGAAATGCCAAGGAGCACAACAGGTACTGAAAAGCCATAGAAGGCAGGGAGGATGAAGACTCGTGTATGCAATTAAAATTGCAAAGGAAATTAAATAAGCAGGACATAATTGCCAGGTTGGTATTTAGCCTGTAAATAGGCTATAATATACGTGTTTAACAAACACCTCCTTCAAAAGCTCTTTAACATTTTGCAAATAATTACATTCTTGGATTTCCTTTAATCTCACACATGTAGGACTTAAAACCTTGAGTAAGCTGATTTGTTGAACTTACCTGTATCTGATAGTCCCTGACATAACATTGTAAATTAGTCATGGCTAATTTGGTTATAGCTGTTTTATCTTTTTTGTTATGACATCCTTTCTCTCAAATGAGCACTATGCTCACTGCATTTACCTCAACTGTGCTCACTTTTCCAAACGTTCATTATCTGGGGCAGATGTGAAGCCCCATTCCCTTCACCTGAGCTGTGAACAGAGAGAAGCACAGAAAGCCATCTAGACTTCCAGTCATTTCCCAACCACTATTAACAAAGATAGGAAAACAAGTGTTTGTAACTCATTTTCCCTGTCAAATCAAGCCTGCAGCCTCCCTCCTTGTCTGGGGATCTGTCAATAGAATAATGTTATTTTTTTAGACTCTTCTTTTGACTGAAGTCCTCAATTCCAGTCAAATGGAGCAGAACAGGGTGATTTAGAGTTTTGCATTTAAAGCTCATGCCAGTTTCCATAAAGAGACACTGATATTGAAGTGAATTCAATTCAACAGTCTTTTAAAGAGGATTCGGTTACAGACCCTTGCTGGCCCTGTGGTAAGATGCACTGCGCAACAGAGATTACAGAGACAATTCAGTTTCATCAATGACAGCTTCCTCTGACAAGACATTCATGGTCTTTATTTGTTTATGGCACACAGTTTACATGGTTTCCTATATTGTTCTCTTTGTTATATTTTATTTTTGTAATATGTGTGCGTGTATTTTATATTCATATTTTTTTAAATATTATTTTAATGAAAAGATGCAAGTTAATTGAGACTAATAGAGAATGACTTAAAATATGATGGAGATTTGTTTAATTCTAGCTTCATTGATCATAGAATCATTAAGGTTGGGAAAGACCTCAAGGATCATCAAATCCAACCGTCAACACACACCACCTAACCCACTAAACCATGTCCCGAAGCACCACATCTACATGTTTCTTGAACCCCTCCAGGGATGGTGACTCCACCACTTCCCTGGGCAGCCTGTTCCAATGTCTGATCACTCTTTCAGTGAAGACATTTTTCCTAATATCCAGACTAAATCTCCCCTGGCGCAACATGAGGCCATTTCCTTTTGTCCTATCACTTGTTCCTTTAGAGAAGAGGCCAGAACCCACCTCACTACAACCTCCTTTCAGGCAGTTGTAGAGAGTGATAAGGTCTCCTCCCAGCCTCTTCTTCTCTAGACTAAACAACCCCAGCTCCCTCGGCCGCTCCTCGTCAGACTTGTGCTCCAGACCCTTCCCCAGCTTCGTTGCCCTTCTCTGGACCTGCTCCAGCACCTCAATGTCCTTCTTGTGGTGAGGGGCCCAAAACTGAACACAGGATTCAAGGTGCGGCCTCACCAGTGCCGAGTACAGGGGCACAATCAGTTCCTTACTCTATGTGTTTTCTTTGACTGGGGGGAAAATATTAATTTAGCTCTGCTTTTTCATGCATAATAGAAAAATAATAGGATTTAAATTTCCTAGTCTGCTGCTAGTAGTTCTTACTGATTGTTCCACAAAGTTGGATCCCACAAGACCCTCAAAGGTACTTCACATAGAGGTCTCCGTCGGTACAGCTCTGGCAGACTGGGAATTCTAATTTTTTATTTCCTGATAAGAACCAGCCAAATGATAGCACTTGATTCATATACTATAGTTTGTGGTCTATAAATAACTCATTATCTGATTTACATACAGGTAGCTATCAAATGCTCTTCTCTCATCTGAGTAGTTACACTGATATCATCTGGCAGCCACTCAACCACTTAAATATAAACCCACCAGCCTGAAACTACTTTAATCAGATGAAAAAGGGAAAAGCAAAACCATAAACTGCCAACTCTCCCCAGCTCCTTGTTCAATCTTTCTTTCTGCATACATTGTTCTTCCATTTTGGTCAGTTCTTGGTTGAACATTTTCAGTTTCTTTGCCCAGTTGCTTCCTGGTCTGCATTTTCTACCTTCTAGCTAAGTAAGGTAATACTGAAAAATCTTCTCCTCCATATCTGATTCATTGCTTATAGACACCTTCCTCTACTGATAACATCTTTTGCTTCTCCTCTGAGGAGCATGTTGAGATTGGTGAAATGACAGAAAAGAGCTTTATTTTGTCTACAGATTCATACGTTTTCCTCTTATCTCTGTTAGATTAAACCTCATTTTCCCTTTCAGAGTGGCTTGTCAACATATGGTTACAAAACCCATCAGCATGAAGATGTTTTGGCTTTTATTCTGCTTAATTCCATGGTGAAATTCCTGTTGACGACGATAACTGGATCCAGCTCAACACAAATAAAACCTGCTCTTGCCTATGGGAGAGAGAGAAGGCTGCCACCAGTTTAGATATGGCCATACGAGCTGTGGCTACCCTGTGTCACCCCACGAGTGTAGGCTCCAGGATGGCTTGGTGCTTTAGGGTGCCCTGGACTTGTCACTGAGGCTGGAATTCAGATCCTAAAAACCACACAGCTAGTGACAGCCTAGATGCCCCTTGGTCTTCATCCTCTTCCAGAACAATATGGGTCTCCTGGAAATCCTCTGTCATATCCCAAACCACACTCTGATGTCTTGGACCCCTGGGACATCTAAAATGGCACTAGATTCCCATGGTTAGGCAGCTGAATCCCACCTGTCAGGTCCTTGCTGACAGTGGTACTTCTGACTGTCCATGTTCACAACATGAGGTCTTGGAGTCACAGGGAGGGGAGCAGGACAAATTCAAACAAGATCTTTTTTGCTTACCAGTCTGCTTGGGTTCACTGTGGCAGGAGTGGGTGGGCCAGCTGAAGGCCACATGGAGATAATGCACGAGAACTAGTGTGTTGGGGAGCAGCCTCTGCAGCTGCGCACCACGAGCAACCAACTCACCAAATTCCCTGGAGACCCCAGACTGCTCCTGACAGATTAACAGCCCTGTCTTACCTTTTCTTCAGACAGTGGCATTTCAGGTAGACCTGCACCTGCATCAGTAGATGTTTTCAGACTGAAGGCAAGTGGCTTTTCCAGGGAGCCACTGTTTCCTTAGGAGTTGGCTTGACAACGTGGCCTCTGGTCTCCCAGACTGCCACTGCCTCTACCACCCCAAAACCAGATATTGATGTCATTTTAAAGGCTTCAGTCAGTTCCAGGAAAGAGGGATCCAGGGACCAAGAGGTGCAGGTAGGAGCACCACACTACAGGGCACTGTGCCATTAAACAAGCTCTGTGGGACCACACCACCCCCTTAGGAGCTTCCCAGCTCAAGGTATCCCACTGCAGACCACAGGAGCCAACGGTGGACACCTTGTTAACCCATGGTGGTGAGCACCCCTCAGCAACATGGGTGCAGAGCTGTTGTGTCTACACAAAGATCAGAACTGCAGAAAGTACTTGTCTTTTGGCCTCCCCAGTTATCACCACCTCGCAGTGGTCCCAGCCAGCCTTTTCACTGTTTCTGTGAAGTTTCTGGGTTATGAATTTAAAATACTTCCACAAGTTGTCTTAACATTTTTATATAACTGAAGCTACAGATTAAGATAAACCAATTAATAAAATTTTCTTGTTCTCCTGTGGAGTCTTTGCCACTCAAGGGCTCAGTACAACTTGCATGTATTAACAAAACATCAAAACGTATTTTTTCCAGGTACCCATCTACATAGTCTCCATAGACAGAAGAAATGTGTAAAACATAGTTTTAAGAGGTGAAACACTTGCCCAAGGTCTCTTTGTAGTGTTGAGTGCCTGACAAAACATGAACTTCTCATTAACTTAAATGGACATCAATTTAGGCTTTTAGTTTTATTGCCAGGAGATGAAATAAAAAAGTCATGATGTCCTAACCCTGGCAAAGTCATGGAGAATAGTTGGAAAATATTGCTTTAGATAGCTTGGGAAACCCCCACCGGACCTCCTTGGCTTGCACTGGAGAAGCCGTCCAGACCCATGCCCCAGCAGCCAAGCAGATAGGAAGCCAGGTCTGGTACAATGAACACGGTCAGTTGGAAAGGAGCAGAGGCAGCATGCTTTCCCCTGTATGCTTGGTGTTGTGTAGAGAACAAAGGCACAATGAGCCCTTCCTCCTACTACAATCATGTTCCTCTCCTCCATGGACTCATGCAGCTTCCCTCAGCTCCCCAAGGGCTGCTGCTGGACCCCCAGCTCTGAATGGTGCACAAGTGCCCATCCAGCTCTCCCCAGCACTTTCCGTCTGGGAGATCCATTCTGTTGACTTGTATTTTTCCTCCTCCTTGCTTCAGGAGGAGTGTTTTCTCCATTTCACTAGAAAATAACTGGCCACTGTGTAAAAGAGGCTGAGCCAGATATTTCCCAGTCTGTCTTGCAAACCCAATGCCTCTGTGTTTTAGGGGAGGTGAGGGCTTGATTTTTGCTGGTAGGGGGAGGCCTTGCTGACCAAATTGCTCTTTGAACTGCTCATTCTCCCTCCTCTCTCCTTACAGAAAGGCTCCTGCAGAGGCAGCCTCTAGACCGAGTTTCAAGTACAAAACCACCACTGAAGGGCAGAGCTCTGGATCCAGCCTCAGTTAACGCCTTGTACCTGTCCAGAGTCCTCCTGCTGCTGCCTAGGTAAGCCCAATCTCCAGCCCAGACAGGACCTGTGTTTTACCTCTTATCTAACCCTGTCTCAGTAAGCTCTTCATCTGCAAATCTGGAAAATCTTGTGGGTTTAGAAAAAAAAAAAAAAAGCTAATTTTGTCAATGCCCTTCCATGAGAGAAATCTTTAAGCCACCCCCACCTATCAGCTAACTGTATTTGGCCAGACATCAAAAATAAAGTCAAGCCTGAACCACTGATGATTTCAGTCCAACCTTTGCCTAGGAGGAGTTCAGGAAAGCCCACGTTTTCAGACTACAGTAATACCCACTTCTTGGCTTGCTAAGATAGATGCTTTGCTACATCCATCTGCCCATCTCATCCACATTAACCTTCTCCACTGAGTCTCCTTCTGACATGGAACCAGCAGCTCTACAAACACTGTGGCTTATGGGGGCAGAATACCTCATTTCAGTTTGACTGGCACAAACATCAGCAGCTGAAATACTCTTTCATGTTCCTAGCTCTTCTATGCCTGAGAAACTTAAAGAGGGGGAGGTGGAATAAGGAGTCAGGTGTGAAGCTTACTCAGGGTAGGGGTAAAAAGGAATTGTAATCATGAACATTTACAGAGAGATCAGCAGCCAAAGGTACATGAGTTGGAAAGAAAAGAGTTGCCTGCATGAGTTGATGAAACATCACTGAAATAAGTCTCACACATCTAATTCAAGACAAAAATGAAACTCACTGTTACTCAAGAAAGCAAAGTTTACCATGACCTGTTAACTGACATGGTCTGATAAGAAAAAAAACACCTATGAAATTTAGTGGCTGCAAATGCGGTCTCTAATCCATACGAGGTGAAGTGCATCATAACTTGAAGGCTGAGTCCTTTTTTCTTTATGTTTTGTGCGGTTGTTCTACAAAGTACTTGATCATCTATTGATACAACAGATAACCTGAAGCTTTTTGGTAGAGCTGGACAAATGGTCACCAGCTCAATATATACAAATGTACAGCAATTTTTCCACTTTGGGAGGAAAAAGCATTCTTTTGTAATTTCTAAACACTAGACAGCTGGCCACAGCTAAAGCACCATCTAGTACTTTCTGGTTAGCCTTACTTAAACACATATTTATAATTTTCAAAACCTAAGCTGTAGTTACAGAGTTATGATGGTATCCATTACACTGGTGCTTTTTTATCATTATTACAACTTTCTGCCCAAAATGTTGGCAGTATTAGAATAATTCAGCAGCATGCAATTTAACTTACCTCACATCCAGAGTTGAGGGTGGTCCCTCTGATCAGGTCTAGAGGTCACTAATGGGGCAGGTTCAGAGAAAGTTGCTCTTGCTTTTGCCAGGGTCAGTCTGACTTAGGGAACCTGAAAGGATTTCTTTTTTATCACCTCTTCTCCACCACCACTGTGTGACCTGCACCGCAGCTCACTCATGTGAGAACAATCAGGCAATGTCAAAACAAAAGAGCTAATCACCATCTCAGGAATCAACCTTCAAAGGTGATTCAGTGAGAATTGCCAGGAAAAGATCTTTATCACCCATGGTGTCAGATACAACTGCTTTTCTTTCATTTGATTTTTTTTTAAATTTAAATGGGTTGATCTTTCCATTTCCATCAGAACAGTACCAACACCAGACTTAAGCTTGGGGTGATCGTAATATAACAATGCCCTGCCCTCATGGGATCTCAAACACTTTGCCTACTGTTAAATCCAACATTGCACCTCTGCTCCACGTGAATTGTGGGACACCAGCTGGTGTCTCTTGCTGCAGAGCAGAGGACCTCCTGTAGCCCAGTCACTGCTGATGAAGCAAAGGGGATCAAGTCATGACTCCTGCCTCCCTGCTCCTTGTGGTCGGTGGCTCAATGGCGTTATGAGGTTCCTAGAGCCACTAGCAGATGTGTAAGTGAAGGCATGGAAAGGCTGGATATGATATACGCAGTTACCAGAATACCATCAAACAGCCCAGATCCTTAATCCTCACTTTTTATCATTACCAAACATTATTTCAGCATGAGCTGGGGCATATCTCAATCATATAATCAGAAAACTTCCAAGATGTTCATAGTTACCTGCAGGACATTTAGTTATCCTTGTGCAGTGATTAAGCACAGTTCCAGAGAAAAGCTGTTCTTGTGTTTCTGGATCCCAGTCTACCCAGAAAGTGACCAACACTAGTTGCAGGAAGGGAGGGAAAGTCCCACCTTGCTGTTGTTCAAAGTCCCAGGTCTCCTGATGGGACAAGCCAGCTCTGCCAGTTGCCTTCTAACACAGGCAGACCCCAAATGTCTTCTAAGAACCTGATTGTAGCATGAGTTCATGGAGGGGCCATGACATTTTGTGGCGAGTGAGAACGCACTATCAGTAGGACATGGGAATTAGTGCCGGAAACCTGGGTCTGCAAGTGGCTCAGACTCCATGAGATGGATCCCCATGCCCCTGACCCACTGCCCCTTGCTGCAATATATTGGTCTGGGCCCATGATGAGGGACTGGCCTTTTCCTTCAGCAGTAGAAGGGTTGCCCAGGACTGAAGCTTGCAAAGAGTATGGCGGGTCCCCCAAATGGGCATGCAGGCCTGAAGGACAGCAGCAGATACCAGCCAGTTCTCTCATTTGCAGCACACAGAATCACACAGAAT
>VZTO01025348.1:0-34698 GCA_013400615.1 Syrrhaptes paradoxus
ATGTGGCAGTTCCCTAGTCCTGCTCTGCTCATTCAAAGGATAAGCACTGGATGCTCCTTGAAGTATTGAGTTTTTTTCTTTGAAAACAAGCTTCTAAAGGCCAAAGTCCATTTTTTAGCGCAGATTACTAGTTCATTCCTAAAAGCCAAAAACCTGGCTGACTGAAGCAGGTTACAGATGCCCTTGAAACTTTTGAATAACCACAGTATGCTCCTGACTGGGTTTATTTCCCCTTCTATCAACATAAGTGAATCAACAGCTTCCATTATCACCTGAAAATACCTAGTGCCATCCTGGGATCTCAAAGATTGGATACTCCATACTCCCTTCATATTTACTTTGTAACATTTCTACAGAGTTAGTAGTTCTGTATCTTCTAATTCTAAGGTACATTTTGATATTTGGTATTCCATTTAAAGTCCCAGCTTTGGGAGTCTGGTGGCTTCATGAGAAACTACACCCCTAAACCTGATTTTATATTGTTAATTAAAGACACTTGGAAAAAGCTGCNTACTTAAATGTGTGATGGAAATTCAAGCCTGAACATCTAAGGGAATACAGCCACACTGTGAAGAGATAAGCTATGAATGAATAGCTTAATTGGACACTAGCAAAATTAAATTGTCAAAAGTAATTACTCTATACATGATCCAACTGGAAATGTTCTTGTATCAACCACAGTTTAAAATGGTATTTAAGCTACTCCTTGGCCTTTGAAAGATATATTCACAATGTACTGTTTATTTACCATGCTACTACCATGCATCTGCAAATCTTTCAAGCAGTCTTTAGTAAAATGAGACAACAAATTCATTTTGTGTTCAGTTCTGAAGAGGTTAGCAGATACACTGACTATATTTTTCATGGAAATTCTCATTCTTTCTCCTGAAGTTAGAGTAAAATAATTCTGACTAAATGTATGTCTTTGCTTTCTGTGTATAACAATAAAAATGAATTTTCAAATGAAACAGCTGGAGTCTGGGAAACAGTGATTGAAAAAGACCAAGTAAACATGACAATAAGCAAGACTGTGTAATTACAAGACATCAGAGTTCGCACAGAAACTACAATGGAAGTTAGTTTATCCCTTTTCATCAAGGGTATAAGCCACTTTGCATTACTAAACACTATATATACATAGATACTTACAATACAGTATGCCCAGACCTGCTATTTCAAAGCACAGGTTATTGCACTGCTCTTGTCCTTTGTGTTTTCCAATCACTGAAAGAGTGCTCATAGTAATACTGGGTTTAATTTCTGACCATTTGTTTTGCTTAGCCTTTTTTTTCCAATTGATGCTTAATTCCACATTTCAGAGCATTGTAAGAAAACAACAGACATGCTTTGGGAAAAAGGACTCCAAGAGGAAGTTAAATCTCTCCCTCTCAGGACCTGAAAGAAATAGTAAGTTTTGCATGACTCATATAGCAGTAATAAAACGCTCCCTGAACTAGACAGTTCCTATCTAGTACCATGAGATAGCAGATAATAATTGGAAAAATCAAATTTCATGATACACAGATGTATTCCTTTCATCCATGCAAAAGGCAGCTGCATATCTATCCAAAATAGTGTCTCACTGAATTTCCATCTCAGTAACACGGGAAGCAGCAACCCGAAGTATGTCGTTGAGGCCAGGTACATCACATGACCTTCCAATACACAGTCACTACTGCATGCCTGCCCTGGAAGAAAGGTTATTCTGTACATTCATTAAAAATACATGAATTGTGTAGTGACTTGCTAGAGTATCACTTCTCCTCATACTACCCTGCTGAAAAAAGGCTTCCTATGCAATCAATTACATATTGCTTTGATCTACACAACAGTAGAACAAGACAGAAGAAGGAAGAAGAAGATCAAAAGTACAGTTAGAACAAAGGCCAGCTATGCATTTATATGCTGTTACCACTACTTAGGCCACCACAGCAGAGGATCTGGAGGGAGAAAATACTACTAGAGTAGACAGAAAGCTGTGCTACCATACTGTAATTGCTAATACTTAGAGGAAAGAGAAGGGAATATGGCAAAGCCAGAAAGGTTGGTCTCTGAAGTCCCTTAGGCAAAGGCATTATTGCCATTATCTAACAGGTTAACTCTTCTGGTTTTGCTTTAGCAGCAGCTTTAGGATCAATCCCAAACACTTACTTAAGTCTCTGATAGTTTTGTTTGGACAAGGCCTGTAGAAGCAGCCTCCTGACCCAGTCAAAGTATACTGTGCTGCTGCTGGCTTGTACTGAATTCCTTGCACATGCTGCTATACTGGACAAGGCAAGGAGAAAATAAAAACTTCAAAGATTATCCAATTTATTAACACTTAATGAGCCATTGCTCCAATATGCACAAAGTACACAACACCTCTTACATTCTGACTTCAGACTGCAATTTACTAATCAGTTACTGAAGCTGAAGCACCTCAGTCCCAAAGCAGTTACTAATTGATAGGTTAATAAAAGTTTCTACAAAGAATTCCATAATTGGAAGTTTAAGGGACAAATCTGAGATAATTTAAACCAAAAAAAACCCAACAAACTACACCCCCCAAAGCCCAGCACTTAATTATTTTCCTTACCTTTAAAATACCATAAATGTATTTTATACACCAGCATACAACTTTAATACAGCTGTTGTCCACAAGACTGAACAATTATCCAATTTATTCTTTAGAAAAAAAAGTGAAAACCAGAAGTTCGGTGATGTAATATGTACAAAACACCACCCTAAGATTCAATGGGGCCAAGTTATCCCACAAGCAACCAAGTAACAAGTTCAAAACAAAATTTAAAATATTCTGGCTACTGGTCAGCATGAACTGGTGGTGCCACAGAAAGATCAAGGCCAGAATAAACTACTCAAGATTAAATACTTGATTCAGATTTGTTAGCAGTCCTTTCCATTAGGACATTTGATAGACAAGCAACAAAACATGTGCTGCTTCTGTGTGTTCTGCCTTTTTTTGTACTCAAAGGCACTCATTTCTCCAGGTTTTCACAATATGACTGCTTATAAGCTCCCACTTAATGCCAGTGGCTAAGACACTATCTTTACTAGGTCCATGGAGAAATCATAATCAGGATTCAAAAAAAATAAGCCAGAGTCTGCTGAAGGAAAAAAAAAAAAAAAAACACACACCATCCCTCCCTCTAATCTATTAAATAGTAGTACTTACTTTCTTTGGTATTTCACCTGTCACTTTGGTATGCAAGTATTTGGCATTTATACAGGGAAAAGTATTATTTAAATTGTGAGATGAATGAATAAGTTCAAGGGCACCGTCATTCTCTTTTCATTCTCAGGAGGAAGCAATGTTTACATTTTTTATTTCACTACAAGAAAAGTTACCAAACACAAGAGGTATGACATAAACACAGTCAGAGAGGACAAAAAAAAACAACCTCAAAACAAACACACACCACAAACAGTCTTGTCCCTTATTTAAAAAAGCAGAATATAAATCAGATTTTGCTTCAAATGCCACAGGCACTGTGGGAAGATAAGGACAGCAGCGCAACTATGTAAGTAATAAAAGTGGAAAAAAAAACAAACTACAAAACCCACGTCCCAGAGCAAAGACATTATTATCCAGAAAGATGAGAGTTTCAACTTCTGTTCTTCAAGCCCACATAATGCAATGTATAGATGCATACGTTTGAAGGCAAGGAATATACAAACAGTCTTGAAAATAAATAACCCTTTATAAATCAATCCTAAACAAGCAAAACAGAAGTCTGTCGTTGCATAAAAAAAAAAGGTGAGACATGGCTGTCTCACTTCAAGGTCTGGAAACTCATTCAAAGCTTTTGAGCATTTATCTGCAGTACTTTCCCCTCTTTTCCTTCATTTACATTTCTGCTGTGCTTTTAGCACAGTAATTAATCACAAAGTTCCATCTGGCCAACAGTTTTAGTTCACATCCTTATTGCTTCAGACAATTAAAAAACAAGCCTTAGTGTTAAGAACAATAAAGGCAACCCATAGAAGCACTGCACTATGACTCTGGAATGTAACTTTCTTTCAAAATATAACCTCTTCAAATTGGCTTCAATCTACAAGTAATGTCACATTTTAAAGAAATTCCTCTCTGAAAAGCAGCACCTTAATAGGATTTAACACTTGAGACTATCCTTAGATTGTTTTTTATTTTAAAAATAATTTTAGACTGTCATTATTATAACTGGGTTATTACAATTATTTTGTTGCTTGATAACTCTTTCAAATAACTTTTTTCATGAAAGAGAAGTCAATCATAATTGAAGTTTTTCTTGATTATTAATGCCATCTCTTAGACAAGGAAAACACTTTGATGCGTATTCCTGATTTGACTGTTCAACTAAAATTTTTATTCTTTAACAAATTGAGCATAGATCTTTGTGTCTCTATGTTGTCCTGGGGTGAAGCTATCAGCTAGAATCTTATAAACAAATATATGAAACTGAAGCTGTAAACAATTTTAAAATATATCAGAAAGGACATTCTATACCTCAAGTGCAGTTTGGAAGATATAGTTTGCCTAAAACTAAATTCTTTGACAAGCATCAAGAATATATCAGGATACCTTCAGAAACAGAAGCTTAGAATTTAGTCTTGCAATTTGTACAATAGTATTTAGTTCCTTCCCTTATCCTGGGGTCAAGAGAGAAAGTTCTTATTCAAGTACTAGTTATGAGAAACGATATGTTGCTGAAATCTCATATCCCTGACCTTATATATAAAGTAACAGATACCCTACAAGAAGAGTTGTAACAAGAGTTGTGGCTCTTAATTTAGGAAGTAACAGGCCTCAAATATAATGCAGCTCATTGAAAATTGTAAAGAGAAGAAAGAGAATATACAAAGATACAATGCCAGAAGTAATAAAACACAGGAACAAATTAGTCTCACTTGTACATGCTTTTTTTTCTACTCTATATAGTAAAGAACAAGGAAGGATAAAATGAAAAACAAAAGCTGAAAAGACATTTAAAGGCTTTCTTGCAGATGACAACACAGTTAGAGAGAATATATTAGTAAATTTTAGATCAGACGAAATATTATCAATCACTTTCTCCTGCATTCTCCATCACAGAGAGCACACACATAAGATTCACACAGTAAGTTTATAGACTCTTCTCCAAACTAGACACTTTAGCCTAGCTTCTACTGTTTCCAAATGTAGTTCCCATTGCTTGAAAAATATACTATAAATGAAAACTACCACCACCAAAATATATTACTTATAGGCTGAACTGTATCTAAATTAAAACCTAGCATAATTCCTGAATAACAACTCAAACATTTAAAAAACATTATATATTATAACAGGCCCAAACCAAGAGGAATGATCACCCTGGAAGGAAATTAAACTGATTTCCAACTAAAAGAAAATAAACCCTAGGCAGCTAGAAATCATGCCAAAGGTGGGATAGACTGATAGTGTGAATTTTCTAATAACTTAGCCAATATACAACACCAATATGCCAACGATATACTAGAAAAACCTCTTATGCCTATAACAGCCAAACTTCACACTAGAAAAAATATGAGTTTAATTTGTTAAACAATAGGATTAGCAGCAGTACTCACCATAAAATAAGGTTAGCGGTACTGAACTCCCTTGAACAAACACTGCCTTTACCTTAAGGAAATAGGCTGTAAAGCCCAGTAACCCCTTTGCATCCAACTAACTCAGCGTCCTAAGGCACAAGGAGCATACTAGGTAAACTGCTAGTTTTCAAGATTGCCAACACCTGATTCCAATCACAGGTGCAGTCACTTGCTCATTGCAGCACTCCTGGGGCAAGACACTCCATGTGAAAACCATTACAGAAGACCCATAGTGTAAGGGTTTCTCATGGCTGAACCAAAGATAAAGGTTCTTTCCCACAACACAGCCTATGAAGAATAGTGAACTCACTTTCTGCAGTGATATCAGTAACTGTGTGTTATTTTTCTGTTTCCATTACTGTTTAATACAAATTGCTTGTGCAAATGTATTTATTGCTGTAGTTTTTTCTAGCCAAGTCTAGCTCTTATTTTCAACTCACGAGTAATAACACTTTTATGAAATAAAATTAAATGGCACTACCTGTCTGTCAATAGAAACCTATGCCATTTTGTACAATAACACACTTTGACAGAAGACCCCTCAAACCATGAGGCCCTTCATATTCCCCGATCTATCATTGCATGCATGCACACATGGTCAGTGGACCATACAAGGCAGCTCTATTAGCTCCCTAAATACTGTCACCTGTGGCCAAGAGAAATATCTTTTTCCAATCTGCAAGATCAGGTATGTTTTTTTTGTATTTGCCATCTCTCATTATTGGGAGATAGACAAATTGAATCAATAGTCCAGGCTGAAAATCATTGCCCCTATTAGTTGAAAGTTGAAGAAAAAGAAGAAAATCTCTCTTTACACCTGTAGAGATAAAAAAAGGCTTTCAAGCTACATCGGTGATCTTAGGGGCCTAAAAGTTTGAGAACATCCATTCCCATAGTTTGCTTCCAAACTTAACAATACTCAATCCTCTTTATTACTCTTCCCTGCAGGGCAACGTCTGATTATTTGATAGGCTACAGAGCTACTCTCCAAAAGCCACACCCTGCACTTCAAAACCTAACAGACGTTCTTGCCTGTTCCTTATTTCAGATTATGAAATAAAACACTGTAGGCAGCCTGTGAGGTATCTAACCAACACCCCAGCCTGAATACCCCATTCCCTGCTATACCAAAAGGAGATCTCACAGTCCACAAAAGGACTAAGTATGCTGCTAAACATGGCTTGCAAGAAAGCAGAATTTAGAACTCAGACACTATAAACTGAAATTCAGAGGGATCTTCTTTCAAATAAATGGGACAGACTGCATGTTCATGGCTTAAATAATATGCTGTTGGGGTTTTGTCCTCTACAAAATTCCAATTTCCTCTCAGGCATTGGTTAAATTCCTACAATAACAAGAAACTCAGACTCAGAGCAAACTGTCCCCTGAGTCTACTCCCTCTAAGACAAAAGTCTACACAGTTAGTACTGAACTATCACTGTACAAATCTTTAAGCAGTGCTGGAGATATTTTCCTATTCCAAGCCACAGCATGATCTATAAACACATTGCAAACCAGAGGCTGCAGCCTAGGGTACATAAGGAGCAACTATGTAGCCTTTCATACCTCAAAGGAAGCTGCTGGGAAAGGCAATTATTCCCTGCTTGTCTGTGATTGATCAGCTTCCTGTATATGGCTGTGTGAGCTTTCATTTATTACCTACTTGGTCACGGGCACAGGGCTGCAAAGAAGAAGGTCTTTCTAATGGATTTTTTCTGGGAAAGGAATTAAAATAGCATTGAGACAATTTAAATCACAAACAACGCTACTTTTCAATCCTTCTCTCCCCAGAAAACAATACCATACAGTTAAAAGTTCCAGGGGAATTGTTTGGGATGTGGAAAGTGGATTTCAACCCCTCTGTGCTGTCTATTCCTTTTTAAATTATATGCGCAAAGGGCAGAAGTCTGTGCAATCAAGGCAGAGTAAGGCTTTAAGTTACATGACTTTAATATTCATAAGGTTTTAACTTCTTAGTGATTATTTATGAAATCTTCTATTACATCAGGGTAACAGGCTTAAACTAAAGCAAAATGATCCCAAACTTACCATTTTTACACCAGTAAAAACATTTTAGAGCTATATTAAGAACTTACCCTCATAGCTGGGTTGAAATAATCTGTCAGTCCCTACAAAGTATCAAAAAATAATTAAATCTAGAGTTCATGGAAATCAATAGTAAAAGGAATAAATTTGTTGCAGAAGTAACAATCATATACTAAAGCTTCAGCCTGAAACGCAATCTTTGTCACAACACATTGCATAGGTGCCCGCTAAGTCCAAAAGACAATGGGGTTTTCATCATATCAAAATTGTCAAAAACTCTTACCTATTCCATTAAAGACTGCTATACAGGCTTTAGATCAGGTTATCTCAGGAGAGAAGGAAAAGGGTCACTCCAACATTCTTTCATTCTTCATCACACACCCAAGATGGCCTGTGGCCTGTTCTTCTTTACTAGAAATGAATTTTGTCTTGGTCACACTTTGATGTACAAGGGATGGATACTCCCCAAGAAAATGAATGTGACAAACTAATTAAACTAAGCTATATTGTGTGAGTAACTGTAGATCAGTGTCTGCTGAAGGTGTCTCTTCTTATGAAGAACCTCCCATTAAATTTAACTCATTTAAAATATATTACAAAATTAGTGCTACGGAACAACCTAATAAAAAATTTTGTTAGTTGGGTAAATAATGTTCCACATGATTCTGAACCACTCAGCATCTCATGTTTGAGCACGGGAAGACAAGGGGGTATAAAGGTTGCAAGACACGACACTGTCAAGTGCCTATGTGTACCACTGTCCTCTGCTGGAAGAAATCAGTCTTACTCATGCGTTTGCAACTGATTAGCTTCTATTAGCAGTAGCTGACATAGAGCAAAGATGACATAAGGAACAGCTAATGTACATTCCCATTTAAGCTCCACAAGCCTGTGGCTTACGACAGAAGGTTGTTAATTCTATTGTCTGTGCAATGTAGCTGTGTAAACAGCATTTAAGAGTTCTGCATGTGCCCCAGACTGTGTTCTTTATTGCCACGTATTTGTACTGTAATAGCACCCTGAGGCCCTGCAGAGACTGGACCTTGCTGCTCTACATACACAGGGTTAAGATCTAAGATTGCAGCTGCATGGTACTGTGTCATTTGATGCCCAAGATTTGCAAAATGCCATCTATAAAGCAGCAGCTAGTTTTGTATCAGCATGACACCTGTGGAAAACCATACACCACCCCTTTGAGGACCTGAGCCTAAGACGTTTTAAACAACAGCTAAAAGAAAGACACAAATGCAATCATTGCCTTTCACTCCAGCATTTCTAGGACAAGTGTTAATTCTCTCAGGATAGGCACAGGACCCGTAGACCCAAGTACCAAGGCCTCTCAAGACCCCCTCAGATTCTACCGCAGCTGGTTCCCACGCTAACACATTTTTGGGTGCCTTGAAAACACCTCTCTGGGACGAGATATGCAGCGCTGCGTGTGAGGAGCTGGGCTTGCCCCTGCCTGCTCACAGGGCACCATGACACTGCGGGACAGAGGCAGGGCAGGCCTGTCCACAGCAAAGGTGAGAAACAAAAGCCCCACATTCAACACCAGCTGAGCAGGGCCAGTCTCCACCCAGCCCCTGCTGAAGGCAAGGAGGCATATATCTGCAGTTACCTCCCCGCCTCTTCCGTGAAGAGCAGCAGAACCTCTCACGAACCCCTCACCTCACCACAGCCCACCTTCCCGCCCACCCGCCTCAGGCGCCGCGCGCGGGCGGGCGGGCACACCCCGTCCCTCCCGCGACCTGCCGGGCTGGGCGGGGCGGACGGAACCAAGCCGAAAGCCTGCCGGGAGGTGTAGTCCATCCCCACAAACCCACCCGCCGTGCCGCGCAGCCGTCCCGCGCGCCGGACTACATTTCCCAGGGGGCGCTGCGGAGTCCTCTCAGCAGCGATCCAGGCAAAATGGCGGCGGCGGCGCGGGGGTGCGGTGGGGTTTGGCGCCGGGCGTGTCAGCGCGGCGCTGGGGGTCATAGCCTCGCCCCCCGCGGACAGCGGGCTGTCGCCTGTAACGCGAGAGGCGGGGCGGTGCCGCCGGGGAAGAGCGGGTACGGTGCCGGGACAGTGTGGGGAGAGGGGCCGGTGGAGGTGGCTCTCCGCCGGGGCATCCTGGCCCCACTAGCGTGGAGGCCGGGCCCGATTTTGGGCCGCTGGGTTTGAGCACCAGAGTAACGGCTGTGGGAGCTGGGCGGTGTGCCGGGTCCTGGAGGTGTGTCACAAGCAGATCGCAAGGTGGTAGAAGCAGGGTTCGCTTTAAATACCGTCTTCTGAGGGGTGTGAGGCATATGCAGCTTGCTGGTGGCTGGCAGCACCTTCTCAGGACGCGTTTGCCTCACACACACCCCAGAACAGTATTTGCCGTAAGGCTGTTGTCCCTTTGATGCGTTTGGCTGTGGTAAAATTCCCACACAGTGCAAGCAAATCAGGTGGTGTTGGCATTCAACGTCCAGAGTATGAACAGCAAAGGCTGCCCCAGTTTTGCAAAGTGTGTTTTGAAGGGTTATTCTGGTCCCAAGGTAGCTTTCCCTTCCAGTGGAGGGATGCAAAACTTTGACAGGCCTCTTGGAATTGAGTATTTTGTTCCTGCTGCAAGTGAAAGTTACAGCCTGTCCAAGCTTTCCTGTTCTCTGGCGAGACTCAGGTTTCCCTCTGCACCACTGATCAGATGAGTGACGTTATGGAGATACCAGGAGAACTATGCTGCTGAGTAGAGACACAAATAGAATAAACCTTGAACATAAACCGTAAACATGGCAAGAAACTCCAGGTTTCTCATCAGTGTTGTTAGGACTCAAGAACTGACTGATGCATGTATCTTTTTATCGGAGTATAAGCCAGCACACTGATGAAGCGAGGCCTCGTAATCTTTGATGCCGTGATGTGACAGGGATACATTTCTAAAGAATGCAGGAAACAATGAACTAAATTGGCCTCCAAAATTTAAAAAAAAAAAACCACTTTTTTTTTTCTCAACCTGAGGTATTTTTGTGAAAAGTTGAAAATACCAAATAAAATGCTTCAGTAAAAGAAAATGTGTTAGCTCCTTTGAACATCTGAACCGTAATCCATTATGATAATATTCCTAAAGCAGCAATATAAGTGCTGTCTGCATCAGTTGTTTGGTCTTTGTAGGGATGTCCTCAGTTGTTGGAGGGCAGACAGAACTAAAATCTTGGCAATGTATTATGTTCACCTTTGGAAGGAACACTGTATTTGATATATTTGTTTGATGTTTTTCCGTAGCTTGCTTATCTCCTATAGCTATCAGGGCACTTATACTGCTGAAGTATTCTGCTGCAGAAATGTGATTTCATCACTGGAATATTATTTGTGCCACTTCATTTGTACAAGGCCAGATAATTGCTTACAGAAACTGTCAAGCAATTCATACTGTAAAGGTGACCTTTTTCTCTTGTCCATATGAAGGTTATGGATGTGAGAACTGCAATTACTTCTTAGACAATGTGGAGAAGCTTTATTCTGTGGAGTATGTTCAGAGAGCGGTAGCTCTCTAGCTGAAATGATGACTTCTCTATTACCAGATTACTAATGTTTATGCTAATATGCTAATAACACTGCTCTGGAGTGCCACCTTTCCCAGCATGCAAGTGACTAGCTGACAAAGAATACATAATTTATTATGGCACCTGTCTGTTGGAGATTTATCAAACTACCTGAGATGTAATTGATATTTATGATGATTTTGTGATCTTCATGAGGTACCAAAGTAGGGCTCATCCAGCATGCAAGTTTACCTCATTAATTTATCTTAACATTTCTCATTTAAGGAAAAGTTAAAAGTTTCAGATCATTACAGGTTTTTTTTACAGCATTGTTTTCTGTATATAGTGAAGAAACTTTGCCATACAGTCCCCTTTGTATATATTGTCAGTTAGTCTCAGTTCTCCTGTATTGCAGCACAACTTTTGCCATTACACTGTAGATGCATTTACATCATCATTTACAATTTTTTTACAATTACAATTTAATTTTTGTTAAAAGAATAAATGACAAGTTCTTAATTCTTGTGATTTTTAGCTGTTTATGGGGTTTAATGTAATCTATATTTGAATTGTGTTTCCCTTCTATTTCCTTTTCAGGCTTGCTCCATGGGTACCAGTTGTGGGTCTGGAAATTCATGCACAGATCAGCTCCAACTCCAAACTTTTCTCTGGTTCCGAAGTCCAGTTTGCAGCGCCGCCCAACTCTTTGGTATCTTTCTTCGATGCTTCTTTACCAGGAACTTTACCAGTAAGTTATGCTTCAACTTAATTTTTATCAGGATTAATGTCAGACAACTTTTGATATGTTTCTGGTATTTTGTTTTTCCTAAGATCTAACTATAGCATTACTTCTACATATTTTTCTGTTTTCTGGGTGTTTGATAACGAGAAGCCTAGTACTGTTTCTTTTCGGTTTACTCACTCCCTAGTTATTACTACAGATACTTGATATCCTCTGCAAAGGAAAAAAGTAAGACTCATAGAATGGCCTGGGTTGAAAAGGACCATAGTGATCATCTAGTTTCAACCCCCCCGCCATATGCAGGGCCACCAACCACTAGACCAGGCTGCTCAGAGCCACATCCAGCCTGGCCTTGAATTCCTCCAGGGATGGGGCATCCACGACCTCCCTGGGCAACCTGTTCCAGTGTGCCACCACCCTTTGGGTGAAAAACTTTCTCCTAATCTCTAACCTAAACCTCCCCTGTCTTAGTTTAAAACCATTCCCCCTTGTCCTATCACTATCCACCCTCGTAAACAGTCGCTCCCCCTCCTGTTTATAGGCTCCCTTCAAGTACTGGAAGGCCGCAATGAGGTCTCCCCGGAGCCTTCTCTTCTCCAAGCTAAACAAGCCCAGTTCCCTCAACCTTTCCTCATAGGAGAGGTGCTCCAGCCCTCTGATCATCTTAGTGGCCCTCCTCTGCACCCGCTCCAAGAGCTCCACGTCCTTCCTGTGCTGGGGGCCCCAGGCCTGGACACAGTACTCCAGATGGGGCCTCACAAGAGCCGAGTAGAGGGGCACAATCACCTCCCTCTCCCTGCTGGCCACCCCTTTTTTAATGCAGCCCAAAACACAGTTGGCTTTGCGGGCAGCAAGCACGCACTGCCGGCTCATATCCAGCTTCTCGTCCACCAGGACCCCCAAGTCCTTCTCTGCAGGGCTGCTCTCAAGGAGATCTTCCCCCAGTTTGTATAAATACCTGGGGTTGTCCCGACCCAAGTGCAGCACCCTGCACTTGGCCTTATTAAACCTCATTAGGTTTACACAGGCCCACTTCTCCACCCTGTCCAGGTCCAGGAGTGTCTCTTCAACATATTGAATGAATCGCAGTATTTCTCTGAGGCCAGAGTGGGTGTATTTGGTTAGTATGCCACACAGGAAATTCCTTAAATATGAGAGATACTTAAAATCCTATGAGAGAAGAACATCTTAGATTTCCAAGTGGCCTTTTGATGTTACTTTGCCATATGCTTGTTTATGTAGCTGTCATTTGCCATTTGGAATGTCTTGGTGTGGAGGTACTTTGCTTCCTAAGTAGACAGTCTGATTTAGGAAAGTGTCAGCTGTTCCTATTTCTGGAGCAAAGCAATTATTAAAAAAAAAAAGTAATCTGTGTGAGACATTGTGGACCAATGTCAGAATAGCTAGCTAGCATTTAGCAATGAGATTTATTAGTGACAACATAATATTTGAAGTCACAGCTTAATTATAAGTGTGTGATGGCTATGACAGTACTGCTGTGGAATTCTCTGTGAATCTAATAAGTTCAATATAAAAATAATAGTTTAAAAAGTATAACGTAAGCTGTTATGATACATTGAAAATAAATACTGAATAGACTTGGCATTGCCTTGTGCAGCAAGCATGCAGAGACTATAATGGGGCCAAATTATTTAATGCAAAAGTGTTTCACTGACTGTATTTATTAGAGTGGAGGGTTGAATTCCAGTTGCAGATATATTTTTTTAATCTATTGAAACTTTTCATCACCATAATACAGCCTTAAATAATATTCTGAAATTGAGAATTAATTTATGGCTAGATTTCTAGGGTCTTGATATATGCTGTGTGATCCTTAAAAAGAGAAGAGAGTTGATATATTCATTCTGTATTTGCAAAGGTATTGAAACCTAAAGAAGTAAAGTTTAGATGCTGATAAAATTTAGACTTCACTCTAGTCTCAGTGGCAATTCAGGGCTGAGTTTCAGATCTAGCTATATGGAAAATTTGAAAACTTTCCAGAGAATGGGAATCTTATGCAATCATTTGGTTTCAGAAGAATACAGTTAATAGTAACAAAACTGAAAAGGGTTCAAGATTTTGGTTTTACACCTACATAACATTCTATTGATGCACAGGAATCTTTGTCTAATTCTTATCTTTAGTCAGGTAGAGAAACTGGTGATGAATGAATAAAAATTTGTAGTTATGAAGAGTTTCATTTTTATGTACGTTACTGTTTATCCAGGGGATTTTTTTTAGCTTTTTCCTCTGTTAAAATGCTTTACAAATGAGGTTTGGTATGACCTTTGTGAGAAAACCCCAGTACATTTGGGCTTTGACAGAGAATATAATTGTACCTGAGAAGCAAAAATCAGGATGGCTAGGTTGATTTAAAAGTAGTGATGCTATGTCAGCTTCTACCAGCTGTTTTTATTTGTACAAAGAGAAGATTTTTCTCACTGTAGTAATGGTGAAAATAGAGTTGAAAGTGAATGGTACAAAATACATGTTCTTGCATGTTAGAATGTGATACAAAATCCAGTCAGTAGTCATACCTTTATTTTCCTGTTGTACTTGCTATACAAGAATTAATCTTAGAGAGCAATGTTTGTCCTAGAATCAAACAGTTAGGCTTAGTTTCTTGATATACTACATGTATTTGTACATTGCAATAGTATCTGAAGTAGAATTGGATTTTGGTGGATTTTGGAAGATGGAAGGTAATTTTTGAAAATTTCCAAGTATTTGTAAAACAAAACAAAAAACATTTTAAGCAGTGTTATTGCCTGATAAGTCTCTTTAGAAGGTAAATAATTGGCCTTTACTTTTGACTCTTTTTTGTTGTGAAATTAAAAAAATAGGAGGAAAGTTTTAATACAGTACTTGTACTGTCTGCAGCAAAGAATAACTGCTATTATAAACTGAGAACTATAGGAACAGTTTTCAGTGTCACAGGGATTTAAATTTACTGTGGGAGCACAAGATGGTTATGATAGACACCCATACCAGTATTTGCTGCTTCACAATGGGATGAGAAAGAATGGTGCTAAAGGGAGCTTTTCTGGTTGCTATATATTTCTGGGTCACTAATGAGCATAGGTGTGAGCCTTTGGTGTGCTCTGCACAGGAGAGGGGAAACTAGAAGAATGTATTAGCCCTCCTCCATCTTTCCTCTTTGTGTTTTCTTCCTGTCCTGCAATCCAACTTATTTTATGCTTCTGCTGCAATGTCCATTTCGCTGTGCTGCTATCATGATCTGCCTCTGAGAGACAGCTACAGGCAAGAACAACTGCGCAGGTGCACTCCTGTTTGGCATGAGACAGAAAAAATGATATGACAAAGCTTTGATTTAAAAAGTAGGTTTAGAAGTAGTGAGACTGGATGGCACATCCTGTGCTACTCTGCACATTTTTTGTGTCCTGTGCTGATGGAGCCCCTTACCACTAGACCAGGTAGCATCTTGCTCAATTTACTGCAAGGCTCTCTTTTTTTTGTCGTTACATATGACTACATATATTACATTTCATGTAATGAAATGTGCAAACGCCTGCATTTTTTACCTGATGAATGGACTTGGCAATGATCTTAGCCTGGTGTCTTCAGAGGACCTGTTATAAAGAAAGTATTATGCTACATGTGGTGGCATAAACTGCATCTTACGTGCAGATTGATCTAAAAATCTTCTGAGGATCCATAACGGTGATTTCATTCCCAGTCTGGTTTATCCTCTTTGAAATTCTGAGAATCTTTATGAAGTTTTATAAAGATAAGACTGGGCTCACAGAATGAGAATCCATTATTATCTGCTCTCATGATTGAGGTGGCTGGCTAAAGGTTAATTATAGCTCAGACACAAAAATAAGGTTGTAGATCTACTAGCTAAAGGCTGAAACCTTTTTGTCTGTGCTTAGTCTTTGTTGCTAATCCCACCAAAAGTTGCACATTTTACGTTTGTCTCCTGCATGACTGGAATGAAAGCCTGATCCTGTTTCTTTGCAGGTGAATGTACGAAGAATAATCTAGGATTTACATAACCAAGGTTTAAATTAATAAGATTTGAATGAATGTGAGCCCTACAGTCTTAAGTATTTTGAAATTTTTGACGCCTTCTCGGGCATTTGAATTTCATTCTCTTCACAGTGTGAACAGCATCTGGTTTGTCTTTTTTAAGATAGAGTTTTTGGAAACATTTGGTAAGGAAGAAAAGGTAGATACCTTCTGATCTCAAGAAACAGAGTAGGATCTGTGTTGGATGCTGCTGTAGAATATCATGTGGGATGAATGATTTTATCTGAATAGACACTTCTTTCCTGTTCCATTGGACATCGTTGAGGGCTTGATAACTCACTCATTGCTGCTATCCTGTACTGAGATTTTAATATATTCTTGTTTTAAACCCCTTTAATTTTCCCTCTGTAAATAGTGTTAGCAGGAAGCATTTGGCTGTTACTGTATCTTCTCTTACCTGTATAATGACAGTCGGGCAACCAGACTTTTAATGGAAGAAAGCAGGGCTAGAACAGGTATTTGCTTTCAAAGGTTCCAAGAGGTTTGTGTGAAATTTTGGTGGATCTGCCTGTCAGCTCTAGGTATTGGAACAGAAACAGCATTTGAGACCAGAATTTATACTTTACAGCTTGAAACTAGGTTTTTTGATAACCTGTGGCTGTTAAATCTGATGACTGCAACAGCTGCTTTACCAACTTGTGATTTCAGTTTTGTTATGACATTCCTGCTGGCAAGCATATGAATTTACTCCCTTCTTGTACTACTTTGCTTTGGGAAAAAAACCCTGCTTCTTAGCTTGACTTTTGATAACTACACTTTTAATTGCACGCACCTTTCTTGGGTAACTGGACTGTCTTCTGTCCTGGGTTAAGCTGAGACAGAGTTAACTTTCTTCATAATAGCTAGCAAGAGGCTGTGTTTTGGATTTGTGCTCAGAAGAAAGCTGATAAAAAGTGATGTTTACACAGCTGCCAAGGTCTTTCAGCTTCTCTGGCTGTCTGCAAACAGGAGAAGCTGGGAGGGAGCACAGCCCCAGTTACTAGCCCAGGATTTGATCTTAGGTTCGGGATTGAGACCNTGTATGTAGTATTATTTTCAATATTATTGTAGTTTAGTTATTAAATTGTTCTTATCTCAACCCACGAGTCCTTTTTTCCCTTTACCCCTTTAATTCTCTCCCCTATCCTCGGGAAGGAGGTGGGGGGGAATTCAGTGAGCAGGTGTGTATGAGTTGGCCCCCAGACAAGGGCAAACCCATCACATCTTCTGATCTTTGTCTGGATGTTGGTTTAGTTTCCATTATATAAATTGTCTTCTTTTCTTTGAAACCATGTCATGCCTAGGTTTTTGTATCCATGACCTCCCCTCTAAAAATAAATTAGTGGTGGTGCCTGAAGGAAAAAGTGAGTTCATGCTTGTTTTAAACCATTTACTTATGTGTAAGTTCATTTTAATTGCTTGTTGCTGTAATAGCAGTAATAATTGTACTTCTCAGAAAAAAGGAGATATTTTCTTAGAAACTGATGATACCTTTCTGTTGCAGTCCTTTCATTCCTGATGTTTGGGTTTGCAACATGCATTGTATCATCAGTGGTTAACATCCTTTTGTTGCTCACACAGTCCCAGCTTGCTGGACATGAAATTCCAGTAAGCCTCAAAAAAGCAAATCCCACATAATTTAGAAAAAAAACTTGGGGAGTAAAATAGGCTTTCAAACATTGCTCCTTGAGAATGCCTTTGCAGTTCATAGACCCTTAAATTTCTGAGTGCATGATGGATTAAAGCTTGCCTACATAATTTCAAGCTGTTAACCAGTTCGATGCTGCTGTACTGGTCAGGAGAGAACTTTGAAAGATGCTTCAGGTGACTTTCAGGGCTGGGTTGTTGTGCTGGTGGTTCCTCATTCTTTCTCTGTCATAGGATCATTCACAGCCCCAGGGTTACCTCTGGAAATAGTCTCCTTCACTGGGATCTGAGAAGTGTTATACTTCCTTAGTTACTGCAGTTGCTTAGCTCAACTTTATTTCATACTTAACTGTAAATGCCGTTTTTCTGGAGACGCCTCTGCTTTTGTGCTTTGAAGTATTTGGTGACATTTGTTGCTCCTCTCTCAAGCTTTGAAGGAGTCCCCTGTAAGGTTTTTTCTTGCTTTTTGGGTTGTCTGGTGTCTCTGTGAGGAGTTCTGACACTCATTCTCGGTGTTTTAATCTTTTTGTCAAGGCTAACAATTCCTGTAGGGCTTTGTCTCCTTAGGACCTCAGTAACTGTGCTTCCTATTGAGCTCTCTTTGTTGTTGGCTTTCCTGTTCATCCTTAACAGGTCCCTCTGGCTGATGTAAACTTGCCAGTTAGAATGGCACTGAGTTGATAAAACACCTTGCTATCACCTATTTCAGTTGATCCTTCAGTGTATCAGTGATGTTATCTATGTATTTTCTCTTATCTCCTTTTGTGTTGTTTTTTTTATTGCTTCACCTTTTGCTTTATACAGAAATCTTTCTACTACTTAGTGGGGCTTCCAGTATTTTGTTTCCTTTCTCTCACACGGTTTTGTTACTGAGGTTATGTTGTACCATCTTTGATACTTTCCGACAGCACGTCCATTACATGACAGCTAGACAGATCGGTGTCCCCTCTTTCTGGATTCAGTCTGAAATTACTGCTGAAACGCATGTTAGCTTTTGCAGTAGTTTTTCTTAGTGGGCTGGGAATGTCTTTAAGTTTGAACCATGAGTGGATTTTTTGGGGCAATTTTTTTTTACTTCTGTTATCAGTCACCATATATGCTCTGGCACCCTTAAGTGTTTGATTTCATTTTCCCCCAGTATGTAGACAGTCTGGTTCCAGGTTGACTCCCTTTGAGGAAATCCACTATAGTATATTATATGAAAGCAGTGCTGTGTTAAGCAAAAGTTTCTGTAACAGTCATGGTTCTACCAATTTCTTAGCTTTTTAACTTTGCAGACTGACATCTTGCTTTTTCCTTCTTCTTAACAACTCTTTCTTTGAAGAGCCTTTTCATTGAAACCTATTTAAGAAACATTGTGCAATGGTAATGACAGATAATTGTAGACTGGGTCTTTGTTCTCTTAGTGGTTAGCTGTCTCCTGTGTAATGTTGCAGAACTGTCAGGTTTATGTGTTTTTGTTTGAAACTTATCTTGGTGCAATTAGGCTGTAATTGGTTCACAGAATCACAGAATCACAGAATGTTAGGGATTGGAAGGGACCTCGAAAGATCATCTAGTCCAATCCCCCTGCCGGAGCAGGAACACCTAGATCAGATCGCACAGGAACGCATCCAGGCGGATTTTGAATGTCTCCAGAGAAGGAGACTCCACAACCTCTCTGGGCAGCCTGTTCCAGTGCCTGGGGTAGAATTAATTTATTTCTTTGTGTTCTCTGATTATCAGCCACCTTGCCATCTCAAATATATTATGACTATGTATTTAATTTTTAGAGGATTACGTAAACTTCTGCAACTGGTGTTTATAAGTTACATGTGCAGATTTTGACACTGTGGCCATTATTTTCTCTACAGAAATGCTAGTTTTGCAGTTTCACTGCAGGTTCAGCTCAATTTGCCTCAAAAAATTGTAGATTTTGAGAGTTCTTTGTTACTATATTAGCAAGCACGCAAAGAGGAAATCAGCGCTTGAGTTTCTTCTTTCTTTTCCCCGCTGCTGTCAGCTTTATTTGGGCTATTGCTATTCAGATATTTGTGTCATTTTATACTCAATTTGGGATGTTTGATGAAATGGGGAGGAGATGGAGGAATCATAAAGGAGAGAGTGTTAAGATAAAACAAACGAGGGCAATTATATATAGTAATTTAGTCTTCATTGGTTCTGCTGTTCCATAACAACCTCGTTAAAACCAAAGGATTTTATTTTGCTTTCTTAATTGCTTTTTGCAAGACTTGTTGCATTATGTTGCGTATTGTTTTCCTTAATTAGTATATTCTTGTCTCTCTGTATGTTGTGCTTTTCTGAGAGAGCTGGGTCAGCTGGGAGGGAAGGATGGCTACCTCTTTGGGGAGCAAATCAGCATTTTTCAGGAGGTGGATGGCAAATGGAGGAAAAAGGGATGAGGGAGTCATAGCAAAAGGTTGGGATTTTTTTAGTGCGTGTTTAGCGTGGGTTCTCATACACACAAAGATTTCAAGAAGGAGCAGAGGGCAGATAGCCAAGACTTAGAAATGATAGAAAATGACAGTCAGTGTGTGTCAAAGGTCAGTTTGTTACAACTCAGAAGACCACTGAGCTGGCCCTTGCCAAGCCTACAGGCAAAGGACCATCTGCAAGGATGAANGCCTTTTCATTGAAACCTATTTAAGAAACATTGTGCAATGGTAATGACAGATAATTGTAGACTGGGTCTTTGTTCTCTTAGTGGTTAGCTGTCTCCTGTGTAATGTTGCAGAACTGTCAGGTTTATGTGTTTTTGTTTGAAACTTATCTTGGTGCAATTAGGCTGTAATTGGTTCACAGAATCACAGAATCACAGAATGTTAGGGATTGGAAGGGAACTCGAAAGATCATCTAGTCCAATCCCCCTGCCGGAGCAGGAACACCTAGATCAGATCGCACAGGAACGCATCCAGGCGGATTTTGAATGTCTCCAGAGAAGGAGACTCCACAACCTCTCTGGGCAGCCTGTTCCAGTGCCTGGGGTAGAATTAATTTATTTCTTTGTGTTCTCTGATTATCAGCCACCTTGCCATCTCAAATATATTATGACTATGTATTTAATTTTTAGAGGATTACGTAAACTTCTGCAACTGGTGTTTATAAGTTACATGTGCAGATTTTGACACTGTGGCCATTATTTTCTCTACAGAAATGCTAGTTTTGCAGTTTCACTGCAGGTTCAGCTCAATTTGCCTCAAAAAATTGTAGATTTTGAGAGTTCTTTGTTACTATATTAGCAAGCACGCAAAGAGGAAATCAGCGCTTGAGTTTCTTCTTTCTTTTCCCCGCTGCTGTCAGCTTTATTTGGGCTATTGCTATTCAGATATTTGTGTCATTTTATACTCAATTTGGGATGTTTGATGAAATGGGGAGGAGATGGAGGAATCATAAAGGAGAGAGTGTTAAGATAAAACAAACGAGGGCAATTATATATAGTAATTTAGTCTTCATTGGTTCTGCTGTTCCATAACAACCTCGTTAAAACCAAAGGATTTTATTTTGCTTTCTTAATTGCTTTTTGCAAGACTTGTTGCATTATGTTGCGTATTGTTTTCCTTAATTAGTATATTCTTGTCTCTCTGTATGTTGTGCTTTTCTGAGAGAGCTGGGTCAGCTGGGAGGGAAGGATGGCTACCTCTTTGGGGAGCAAATCAGCATTTTTCAGGAGGTGGATGGCAAATGGAGGAAAAAGGGATGAGGGAGTCATAGCAAAAGGTTGGGATTTTTTTAGTGCGTGTTTAGCGTGGGTTCTCATACACACAAAGATTTCAAGAAGGAGCAGAGGGCAGATAGCCAAGACAGAAATGATAGAAAATGACAGTCAGTGTGTATCAAAGGTGAGTTTGTTACAACTCAGAAGACCACTGAGCTGGCCCTTGCCAAGCCTACAGGCAAAGGACCATCTGCAAGGATGAACAGGGCAGGGATTGGTTTATAAACTCTAGTCTGTCCTAAGTGTTTTGAATTTTCTCTGTTTAACAAGTTAAACAGTCGAGGTTATACTGAAGAAGACACATTATTCATGTTTAAAAGCCTTTTTTAGCTTTTTTGAGGAGCTCAGTGTAGGAAAAAAGTGTGAGAAGGTCCCTGGTTGACTCTGGATTTGATCACATTCTGTACCTTAGGTTTTAGCCATTGCTCAGTCCCCTACCTCCAGAAGCAGTGAAGTGTTTTCACTGGATCTCCCTGTGTTTAACTTGTCCTGGATCAGATAGAACTATCAATGGTTTAAATTTCAATTGGCGTAAAAGAGGGAGCATCCTTATGACAGGTCAAAAAAAAAGCCATGTGGCAGGTGCAGAAGACTGTGCTGTCAACAGGGAGGGCATGAATGTTAGAGAGATACTGGACTTGACCATCAAACATGGACCCCATGTTTGATTATGGATATCATGAACCATTGTACTGCCATTGCATAGTTCTGTTGTCCCTGTGGGTTCTCCTGCTTGAAACCAGGCCGCATGGTAGAAGTTCATTTGGTTTAGCCACTGACGATGGGATCTGAGACACAAAGATCACTGGTTTGGGGAAATGCCATTGGATTGGCTGCTTCCCTACCACCTCAAAAAACAGATTTATTCCACCATTGAGCGCTTTGCCCACACAGTGTTCTGAGTGGATTTTTTTCTTCTATGTTTTGGGTTCTTTTTAGCAACCCGTGTTGCAAAGGGGTGAGAAACCCAGGAGTCAGTCAGTATTTAAAGAGCTGTGCATCTGGTGATACCTTCCCATTTTCCTTATTCCCGGGAGTCAGCATTTTTCCCTACTGATGCTGAATTTTTCTGGTTGTCACTGACAATGGAAGATGCTTCCTTCAATTCTAAGCCTTGTGATATGAGCTCTCAGACTAGCTCTTCAGCTTTGAGAGAATGTGCCCTCTTATTCTCTGAGTATGCATAAAGTAACATGTTTGGGAGCTGGATACTTCTTAAAATGTCAGAGCTGCCTGGTTTTAAGATATGAGTTGAATGATTGTGTGTTGCATCACTGCAAGCCAATTTTGCCACCAGAGAAGGTTACGATTAATAATATGTTTTATATAGCAGCATACATCTTTGATACCAGACTGCATAAAGATAAAAGTTACAAACTATATTAAGGTATATTTAATGCCCTCTGCCCCAGCCTTCCTCTTCCGCTTCAGCTTCTCAGTTGCTGCTTTGTTCTCTTTTCTTAAACTGGAATCTCTTTCTGTTAATCTAAGATCGTAATTTAAAATGTCTGGTGCTTCCTCCCCTTCTCTCTTGCCTCTTAGAGATAAGAACATAATGCTCATATTAGGGCAGGAAGTATGCTGTGAAGTAGATGCTGGACCAAAATGCAGAAGACCCTAAACTGAAGCTCACCTTTTTAAATTTCCCCTTCAGTAAGAGACCTCGGTTTTTGGAACATGTGGGCTTTTTGCAGACCAAACAAATGACAAGACTTAGGTTGGCTTGTTTTTTAAATTTTTACTGTACACGTAGAGGGATGGGGTCTGATTGTACACCTATTGAAATGAATGAGTCATTTGGGAAATGGTTAGCTCCTCATTTATTCTAATGTAGGTTCTGTACATGCATAGCCACAAGGCACTTAACCGCCCTTCTGTGTGTGGGGGAGGATGCCAAGGAAGAATGCTGCATTGAAGTACTCATCTGCAGCGTCAGACTGAACAGTCACAGTTACCTTTGGACTAAGTAGATACAAGAGCAGTTTATTTTGAAGTTTAACTTAAGATCGCACTTCAAAGAACCATATATTGGCACAAGTTGGTACTTTTAACACAGCAAGAATAGTAAGACTGAATATATCCATTAGTGGAAGCAAATAAAAATCAGAGTGATATGAAATGGCAGTACTGGGAAATATGATTAAATGTATCTGTTGAGGTTTCTAAAGATTACTGCCTGGTCTACAGAGAGCTGTCTAAGTACATTGTATTACTTCCTTCTTCCAGCTGTTATTTGAATGAAAAGGAGCTAAAATTAAATGTTTCTTAGATAAACAGTCTTGTAGTTAACCTGACTAGTGCTGATTTTTTCATTATTATAAGTCAGAATGGAGGTCTTAAGATAGTCAATTAATATGAAATCTACTTTATTAAAATTTCTGACCTAGAATAAAAAACTTAAAATTTCTGGGGAATTATTTTGATTTTACTGTTTTTAGTACAAGAAATATTTGGTCCATAACTTAAACTTCCTGGGTGCCACTGTTATAGCAAAGATACTTTTTTTTTTTTAAAGGCAGCAAAAATAAAATTTTTCCAGGAGGAGACATCAAGATTTTTCTTCTTTTTTTCCCCAATTATCCTATATAATACTCAACAGCAAAACAAGAAGCTGCATACCTACTCCCTTTCAAGTGTAAAAATGATCATTTACTTAATATGGAAACATATCTCTTCACCTAAAAGGGGGCCAGCTTTCTTTCATGTCTTTATGTAAGGAGTAAACTTGCTGTTAAAGAAAAAGCTGTTAAAAAATTGCTCTTGATGGAAATTTCTGCCATGGAATGTATTGTGTGTAGTTTTATATACCTATTGAATAGTCTTGTATTTAAAGCCAAGGTCTTGACTCAACTGACCTTTCAAATAATGATAATAAATTTCTAAATGGAGTCTTTCCACTTGTGAACTAGATGTAAAGAATAGACAAGTATCAGAAAAAGAGAGATCTTGGTTGGATTGTTCTTTCATTCCTTTAGTGCTCAGTTACCATGGTGCTCTAGCAGGATAGCATAGCTACAAGAGAAGTGGTGCCGGTGGTGTGATGCCATTGTTAAGGTTTTTCATCAGTTTCCAATACAAACAATTTACATTTCCTTTTGTGATAGCTCTCTAGGATTTTCTTTAAATGCTTAGGAGAGGTGATTCCATTTTAGAAGACCAGAAATACTTAAGGCTTTATAGACTCTTGTGTTTTGTCCATAGCTATCGCAGGAACTACATAGCTTTCTTTCAAGGCCAGCACTTTGCTAGCATACCAGACTGGCAGCTTGTCTGTTCAAGCCAGTAATTTAAGTCTTTGGTGCTAGTCAAAGCTGTCAGCTTAATAACAGCTTACTGCATAAACAAGCTTGGGGGACTTATTCTAGGTCATTAGTATGAGGAGTTTCACATACTGAATTGATGTTTAGCACTGCAGATTATTTGAAAAGCTAGGCTTGTTGGAAGGAAAAGTAGTAGTTCGCTTAAACAACTCTGCTTTATGAGCACAGCTTTGATCATAAAATACTGGGGTGGGTAGTAGTAGTCACTTCAAAAATGGAGCAATTTTAAACAGATAAGTTTTGATTTTTGAGAAAGTAGAGAGTCATCTGTGGATTTTTTTTCTGTAGAGTCGAACAGGGCAGAGGAAGCAGTCTGGCATGGTAGACATCTCAGTATGCCATAGATCAGCTTTGCAGTACCTGTCAACCACAGAGGTTGATAAAGAAGTAGCACAGGAAGTGGTCCTAGTGAATGAGTAACAGTACATATACAATGATTCGGCTAGTATGACCCAAAACAGTGGTGACACATACACATAACAGCCATTTAAATGCTTAGTAATACTACATAGAAAATAATCAATACCTCAAATTGTTATGCCAGTTTTTCCCCAGGGACACCAAAATGGTTCACCAGCAGTAGTGCAAAACTTTCTCTCTGGTGTAAGTAGTATGTATGTGGGAATTACTCCCTTCACCTCAAAACAGTGTTATTCCTTAGGGCAATAAGTAAGATAGTTCTGCCTTTTTTGAAGCAAAAATTGAAGAGCAAGTGGTCAAAGGCAGCAGTTGTAGTGTAATTGTTAGCTGAACTCCACTTGTGTTTGAAGAATGTGCTATGGATCTCTAACCGAGTGTGACTCGGGAGTTCTCTGATCACAGTCAGTCACAACCCCTACACCATCAGGAAACAAGACACAGGTTTACTACTTTGGTGCAGTGGTGTTTTGAGTCTACCCAGTCCTTACAGAGCCTTAATGGGTTTCTGGTGACCAGTTGTTAAAGGGATGACTGGCATGGTCCTCCCTAGTTTGTGAAGCTGAACAGGACCATGCTGTAAGGCTTCAGTAGGATGAAATTTTGGTTGTGCATTTAGAAATTANTATATAATGAAGTGCAGCTATGATACTAAAAAAAATTCATATTTTGCAGTTACCAATTTTACTTTACAGTTGCGACTAATTGTGTTCGTTTTGCTTCAGATCAGTATTTCAAAGGGAAATTGTTCTTCCTCTTTTCTTGTTTAAAATCTGCTTTATGTATCTTTTAAAATTTTTAATAAATAAAGTATGTCCAAACAGGTGATGTGTTCTAGTTAGCCATATATATAGCTACACCAAAGATCTGAATGTTCCCTCATATTACATGTCTTAAATATTTCATTTCTTGTCTGCATAAGCAGTTTTTAAGTTTCTGTTATATAAAGTTTCTCTTATTTTCTCTTATTATTTCGGTTTTTGAAATATTAGATGAGTAAAGCAAAAGAGATTCATTTTCCTGCTGAAGACATAGGATGATGGGAAATGTACAGCTGCTTGATCTGTTTTCAGAAATCAGCCTGGAGAGTATAAAAAGTAAATACTGCCAGAAACATTGAAGAAAACATTATTTAAGCCTTTTATGTTCTGGTCAATGCAGATGAAGTCATGTAGATTCTTTTACATAATGTACCCCTTTAATGGTCCTGATGGAAATTCACTTCTTGGCAGCTGTACAGTGTAGAATAAGATGGATAAAGTTCTGTTCCTGTTTCAAAATACTGCAAGTGTGAGCATGGCAGAGTTGTACCAAGTCAAAGTCAGTCTTCTTTTCAGTTTTATCCATTTGATGTTAGTTAAACCAGTAGTTAAATTAATGAGAGCACAGTTGAAAAAAACATAACTTTGAAAAATTGCTTCCTGATACTTTTTGGAGTGGAATTTTCTTTCTCCTCTGGATTCTGACCCTGCTGAGGAGGTAGAAGGGTGTAGCACTGAGAGTGATGGGTCCCTGTTGAGAAAACATCATTTATCTCCTTTATTTCTTCATTAAAGCCTTGCTGGGTCTTCAGATCACGTGGCCTTCTGCAAGAACCGTAATACCATGGATTCCCTGGGTACTGGAAGACCATGTATACCTGTAGCCATGGGATCAATTGCTGGCTCTTTGGTTCTGTTTTAGCAAAGCATGTACATGTGCTTAATTTCATCCTGGTTAAGCAAAGCATTGAGTTCTATGTGTAGATAGTCATTAATTCCCTGTGGTAAAACACTTAAGTGTTGTACTGAAATGTCACTGCAGTCCCTAATGCAAGTCCCCTGTGTTTCCAGTTCCCAGTATGAGGTGACAGCTGGTTACAAGTCAATTATCATTTGCTGTGATTTGTCTTTTGAATCTTCAGGGGTGCAGGAGTGCTGAGATGCTTGCAGAAGTAGCAAGNATATATGCTCCATATAAGGCAGTGTGTGGGAGACACATTTGTTACATACTGAGTATCTGAGCAAAACCATGTGTCATGTTTCCTTAGGTTCTCAACAGGAGATGTGTAGAAGCAGCAGTGATGACAGGCCTGGCACTCAACTGCAGCATAAACAAGAAGTCCCTGTTTGACAGAAAGCACTATTTCTATGCAGATCTGCCTGTAAGTATGCTGCATAGCCGGTCGCTTTATGACTGTAGGAAAGGACAAGTCTGGGGTATGGATGGCAATAGGGAATGAGTGAAGAGTTGCTTTTTCTGTTTTCTGTCAGTGTTCTGCTCGTCCCAACAGGATGCTGTGCTGTGCCCTGATGAATAGACAGCTGTACCCTGATGCTCACTGATTGAATATGATTGCTCTGATTGTTGACTCCTTGCTTAGCTGCACGATTCCAGTAGCTTAATGTAATTGAATTGGGAGCTGGAGCTGCTTTGCCCCTTAAGTTCTCCATTCCTGGTGTTTAGTACTAATTGTCTGTTAGGGTAAAAGCAGTGTGATAATAGTCCTTCATTTAAAGTGAATATATAACAAACACAGGTTCCAGTGCTATAAACATAGTGTCTTTTTTTGTGTGTGCTTAGGGACCTAAAAGTATTTAATTTCCCTTCTCAGCCAGTAGTTCCAGTAAATTTAAAAAAAAATGAGAAACTGAGTCTTTGCAGTATGGTTTGTTGGTAGCTTTCATATTTGGTAGAAGGTGTCACTGGAAGTCAAATGCAATTTGCTGCACTTGATAGGGTTGTAGAAATATTGAAATAATTTAAGAACCTGACTTTTGTCATTCAACAGGATGCTGCAGTGTTTGAGCCTTTTTTTCCTATTTTGATGAAGTTAAACCTTTCTAATTTTAAACATGGGTTGGTTTTTTCCTGTCAGATTATTTGTTCTGATTGCTCAGTTTAACACTAACTGTCAAGGGGAGGACACTAGTTTTACTTCCTCTGATTTTGGTGTTAAGATCTGATGATTGCATTGAAAGAAAAAATATGTTTCTATTTTATCTGAGAGATATCAGGCATGTTGGCTTATCCTCTCTTTAGGTGATGTGTCCCAGACATCCAGAGAAACAGAGTGGGAGATTTCTCAGATCCCAAATTAATGTGTAGAGAGGGGTGCTGTATTATTAACTAAACTACTTTCTCTCCCGCTCTTTTGTTCAGGCACTGGAAATACTTTGAAGTCACACAAAACATATTCAAATGCAATTGCTTCCCACCTTAGAAGGAGAATGATGTTCACTGGAGACCTGGATCTCAGAAGTGATTTCCATTCTGTTTTCTTCTAGGTTGGGGACTTGTGACTCTTCTGTGAAGTTGATGTAGTTACAGATTTGGTTTATGGGGATAACTTTGCTAATATTTGAGCCATTAAGAGGCCCTTTTGTTGGTGGCTCTGTAGTGAGCTACTGGGAATGTGAAGACACACTGGTTTGCATAAACAATACTTTTTTTTTTTTTACTTGTTAAACTGTCTTAAAGCCCATTTCCAGGCCTGAAGGAGAAAAAAGTGAAATAGCAGGAATTAAACCTGACTTTCAGAGTTCCTTTACACATCATAAAGCAACATCAATAACACCACAGACCTGTTTGCGTGCCCCCTGTGGTACTTCTGCTGTTAAACTGAAAATGGTCTCTCGTATTCTTGTGATGTCTGCTGCTATCAGTGTACTGCATAGAAACTATATGGAAGAACTTGGTCATAGGAAAGAAACCATACCCATGCATTTAGAGGAGAAGAGTGAGGTGGAATAAGGTGTGTACAGCCCCAAGTGGGCTTCTGTTTGCAGACATGAGTTGCAGGATCCTCTGGTCAGATAAGCATGGAAATCTGTTCAAGGAGATGCTGACACATTTTATTAGCTTGAAACATGTAATTCTGGCTTTCTGCTAGCTGACTTCTGCAGTTTAAGCACTGACAATAAACTGCCCGACCTGCATTTCATAGTGAAGCAGTCTAGTCAGGAACCCTGTAATAAGATGCGGAATTTAGGCTAATGAGCTGTGTAGAACAGATAAAATAAATCCAGCTCTTAGGGTCGTTTGACAATGGGATTATTGTTACTCCTGAAAATGGGGCTTTGGATGGGAAATGGGATTCTTGTTATTTATTGTCACTCACTATTTCAGGCTTTAAAAAAAATCATTTTAATGAGAAGTTTTAGGAGATGGGAAGAGCTGTGTGATTAGCATAGGCTGCATAGAGTCAGTTATTTTATTTTTCTTACAGTGATTATGGCTAGAAGGTCATGTACTTCATTGAATATATAAATTGAGCTGTTCACAGGGCCAGACCATTGTTCTGCATTCCAATGCACTGTCACCATTTCTACATTTTAGAGTAAGCTCATCCTCCCTGCAAAATATGCAAGTGTTCCTCCCAATTCATTACAATCTGGCAGGCTTTTTTAAAAATTCTCACCACTGGGGGCATGAGCAGGCCAGGAAGGAGGAAGGGATGAAGACCACACCTCAACAGAGTAATTGATTCACTGCTATATTTTTACATCATTGGAGTTATTCCGGTACCTTGTTGCTGGGAGCCCCTTCTCTGGCTAGCAGTTTCCCCTTTCAGTGGGGTCCCAGGCATGAGGTGGCATTTATCGGCTGTGTGCCTTATGTGGGGCTGCAGTGTCTATATCTTTTACATTGCTACATTAATAAAATTGAGCTTTTTAATTTTCTGGATTTCTACCCCCTTTCCCTCTTCCTCTCCTCCCTTCTAATGAGTAAAGTTCTGAACAGGCAGAGAGGGATATTCAGCCTGATGGGAGGATAAGTGCTACAGTAACTGGCTTCAGACAGGATTTAACGTGATCATGGAACCACAGGCATGGAGGAACCTCTTCTAGTCCATTTCCTGCCCCAAGGCAGTGTCAGTGAATTTATGTCGTCCTTGGCAAGTGGTTGTGCAGTTGATCATTGATTATTTCTGCATTAGTATAGTATCTTATACTTGCCTGTATTGAGGAGTGCTTTTATTTTTTTCTAGACCTCCAGCTTCTCACAGTTATGTCAAATTCTAGACCCGTCTTCTAGCTTGTTTCCTTTCCAGTTAAGCAAAATAACTTCTGAATTTACATGTACATGTTCTAGCCTCATATATAGGTCACTATGGAAGATGTTGCATTTTCAGTCCGTAATATTTGCACTTGGCCATGCTGCTGCTTTGTGAAAAGTGAATGTTTTATTTGAGTACAAAGCTAATTTTGTTGACAGGCTGGCTATCAAATCACTCAGCAAAGAGTTCCTATTGCGGTGAATGGAAGTCTGTCATACAGTCTCTGCATAGACAACAAAATGAGCCAGATGGTGACCAAAACTGTGAGGATTAAACAAATCCAGTTGGAGCAAGACAGTGGAAAGAGTCTCCATGATGACACAAGGAGCCAGACTCTCATTGACTTGAATAGGGCTGGTATGCTTGGATTATTTTCCTGTTTTTCTCCTCCTTTCTATGTAAGATGAGTCTTTAAAGATAAATGGGTGACAGGGTACAGGTGAAAAACAAAAACAGGCTGATGTCTCTCTCTCGTTGAACATAAAAATTCATCAGAATTACCATTACCCTTGAAGCAGGGGAATACTTGATTTTTTTAGTGGCCAGTGGGCCTCTCCCATTGCTGTTGGTTGATGGCAATTGGCAATAGCAAGTTAGAAATCTGTTGACTCCAGTTTTCTCAAAACTATATGTGTCGGTCACGTAGAGCCACTCAGCTATTCACTGTATGTGGTGTTGTTAAAAAAAAAAAAAAATCAGAGACCTAGTGAGTCAAGTTTGTGTGTAGAAAGAGCAGCTGTTAGAATTTGTCAGTGCATGAGTCAGACATTTCTCTTCATTATTAGCTTTGAAAAAATGTAGATTTTCTCTTTAAACTTTGAAATTATAAACGGAATGAACCAAATTAGCACACAACATGGGCAGCAACCTGGATGGCTCAGCCTAACTGGGACACTGTGCTCTGGTGTTCACTGAAGTTAAGGGCTGTGGCTCTCATAGTCTTTGTAAGCTGGATCCTAAAGCTAAAAACTAGACTACTATCTGTTTACAGTTCTGTCTCTTCCAAAATTAGTTTAAGATAAATAAATTTGAATCTGGGATCGGGTTGGCTTTAAATGGGAGTTCTCCTAGAGAAAGGCAGAAGAGGAATGTGTCCTGATCTGCATGTCATCAAAGGGTGGAGGATTGTCTGTGGTTTGTCTGTTCCTCTAAAAAAAGAGGAGGAAAAGTTTTTTTACAACAATCTGCAGCTAGGCCCATAGTGACAGTTACTAAATAATACATGGGGGTTTATTTTTTTCAAAAAAAGCCCAAGTGCTTTCATGTGTTTAGCCAGTTGCACTCTAATATGCCAAGATCAAAAGCTATTGTTGAAAATCTCCTGTCTCTTTCCCTGATAGGAGTCGGCCTCATGGAGGTTGTCATGGAGCCTGATATGTGCTGTGGGGAAGAAGCAGCTGCAGCAGTCAGAGAGCTTCAGCTCATTCTGCAAACACTTGGGAGTAGCCAGGCAATCATGGCAGGTACAGAAGGGGAAGGCCATGTTCCCTTGTCACCAGTAATTCTCTACATTTTCAGGAGTTTTGCAGCTTCTGGTTATTTTGCTCCATGGTTGCTTACAATGCATATTCTTTCCTAGCTGTTGTTTTTACAGTCCTCAGAGCCTGTCCTAATGTCTGCCATGCTTTGGGTGTCCTTATGGGCCAACGTTCCTCTGCTGAGATTTGCAGTGCTAGATTTTTTTATTGCCTCACACAATAATTTTACAGGATAAACCTAGGCAGGAAGGAATGTCCCCAGAGTTCTTGTGGTGTTTCTCCCTGTCTGTCCCCATCTTGCTTGCCATAGCACTGCAGCACAGAAGATCTGTAAGGATTAGCTGTAGAATATGGAGTTACGGGACAAAGCAGTATGGAGTATGGATCATCTTGTAAGTCAAGTCTCAGATCCCAGCTAGTCATAAAATGGGTGCAGGCAGTAAACTTGTGCTGGTGTCATGGGTGAGATGGAGTAAATAATAGCAGATATGAGTGCAGGAGTTAATTTAAGAGCTAATGAGATTGCAGCTTTTAACCTACTTGATCATTTTACACGCTCACTCTGTCCCTCCCTCCCCTCCAGCATTATGTTCACTAGGTCTCAACTTCTCCTCCCACCAGGGATGTCACTGTTGGTTCAGGCTGTGCAGCCAAGATATCCCATGGTCCCTAGGCATCCCCTGGCATTTGTCTCCATGCATCTCTCTGATCTTCAGGATCCTTCCCTGGATCCTTCCAGGATCTCTCTAGCCAAGATCACTACAATCTTTCTGAGACTACTTCCTTTTTTGGGAACCACTGCTTTTGGCACCAGCTCTTCTTTCTGGAACCCTAAGGCCCCAATTTTCCCAATAGGTGATGTGCAGAAGCACAGCATATGCTCAGTCTCCTAAGTGGTGATTCTGTCTCATGTCTCTCTATTAATTGGGGGATTCAGGGTATGCCATTTTTGCTCAGTTCTAATGCTATCAAAATTTACAACTAGCCCATGCTTACAGCTACCAAATACTTTCTTTAATAAGGCCTTTACATTCTCTCATTTTACTTTCATTCTGCTTGTGTGTTCAGTGAAGATAAGTGCTCAGTTTTATCAGGTGTTATTTCATTAATAACAAACAGCTAAAAATATTATTTAATTCACAATGAAAGGAGAAGAAGCTGGGCTTAAAGTGGGTTTAAAGGAAAAAAGCTTTTTTAAGATCATTTGGGGCCTCGCTCTCCTTTCACTTATGCCTGATTAACTTCATTGTCTTGTCACATTGACACCTACATCCAAGTAGAAGCAGGTCCTGTCTCAAAATGAAGCAAGGGCAGGACAGAGACTGTTCCTCTTTAGGAACAAGTACTCATTTCACCCCGAAGAGGGAACACATGCATCTTAGTCCTTCATTTGCATGTCTGGCAAGCCTCTGTGAAGACAGAGGAAATTAGTGCACTATCATACAGTCTTCTTTTACAAAGTGTACCAAGGCCTCTCTAGGCAATTTACATCTATTGACCAGAATGGATTCTGAAGCTGTAGATGTCTTCACAGGCTTAACTCTAAGCTATTTTGTGCTCTCTTTAGTAATGCTGTTTTATCTAAACAGTAAGTGTTTGTTTCTTTTATCTGTATTTGAAATTAAAAAAAAAAGAGGAAGGCTACAGATGTTCACTCTGCAATATGGGAAGAATGGTGTTTCTTTTTAATGTTTGTTTATTCTCTTCAGTTGAATAACTGTGGCAAGCCTTTTCTTCTGTGAAGGGGATGTCTTTAGAGTGACAAAACTTAGAAAGACACAATTACAAGTTACTGGTGGTTGAGTCATTAAAGATCTCTAAGGACATTAGTCCATTTTGGACTAAAAGTGCAGGATGCTTTTATATAAAACTTTGTATTCAGTTTCAGTTTTTGACAGCCAGGAAAATTGGGGGGCAGGCGGGGAGATTGCAAAGATTGTAGTTTCTTGAAGGACAGGAAGAAAATTGCAAAAAATTCCACCACTTCTCACATTTTGTCCTTGAGCTGTAAATTCCCAAGAACACCTTAGTAAATCTGTTCGACGTAGCTGTAAGTTCTTGTGTTCCATGTAGGGTAGTATATATCCTTCAAACTGTAATTCCAAAAGGTATTTTTATGCTGTTTTTAGAGGAATGGAAGCTCACAATCCACAACTTCAAACTGCTTGTCTAATTCTGCCCTTTATTTAAAAGCTGTGAATCAGAAGCTTTTTTCACTATATGCACACTGCACCATGCAGTTTTCTCTGAGAGGAATTATGAGCAATAATTTTTAAAAACAAGTAGTGTTTTGGGAAGATTTTGAATTATTTGAGGCAGTGGCTTGAAATGGAATCACAAACAGAAAGCAGTGATGAGGTGGTTATTATTGCTGAACATAGGGAAGTCTGCTATTAATGCTCTGCACATAACATGCAGTTTGTTAATGCATGCTGAAGTTTTTACTCTAGTTTACAGGGCAGACTATTCTGTTGATAAAATTTCCTTTTACAGAGGGTCAGCTGAGAGTGGATGCCAATGTTTCTGTGCATCGCCCCGGAGAGCCTTATGGAGTGAGGACTGAAGTGAAGAACATCAATAGCATACGATTCCTGGCAAAAGCAGTAGGTAAATGATGGTTTCTTCATTGTAAGAGCACTGTAGATATTTCATATGGTCTGACATGAAATATGTCAGGCTCCTGAGTGCTGTAATTGGCCTTAAATGACCTGACTACCTTCACTTGTGTGTCCCTTCCACGCACCTTGCCTGTGGGTCCAGGAGACATGTTTAAGCTCAGGCTGGGCCCTTCAGACCTTGCCTGAGCTACATCACAGGTGTGCCAGTTTTCAGTCCTATCTCCTGATGGATTTTTGGACCCGGTCTGCAGTCTTGTTCCCAGTCCTGCCTCTGGACTTAGCTCCTCCTGCTTCTGACTGAACTCCCTGGGTGTACCGTGGAGCCAGCTCATCCCCTCACCGTGACTGAGAATCACAGAATCACAGAATCACAGAATGTTAGGGATTGGAAGGGACCTCGAAAGATCATCTAGTCCAATATCCCTGCCGGAGCAGGAACACCTAGATCAGATCGCACAGGAACGCATCCAGGCGGGCTTTGAATGTCTCCAGAGAAGGAGACTCCACAACCTCTCTGGGCAGCCTGTTCCAGTGCTCTGTCACCCTCACTGTAAAG
>VZTO01025348.1:44181-82163 GCA_013400615.1 Syrrhaptes paradoxus
TACTTTGACTATAAGTGGAGGGAGAGCAGTGCACATAACTTAACTACCTAATATCCCTCCTTTGTGTATCTGTAATTTAATACACCTGTACAGAAGCTGATTCTATTAAAAAAAAAAAAAAGTGGTTCGTTCTTCTGAAGAACGTTAGGAAAACTGCTTTTGTGGTGGTGTGCCATTTTAGTGAGTTGCAGATCTTATTACTGTTTGATGGGCAGGCGAGTAATAAGTCTCATCAAAGTCACGAGGCTGCAGTGATAGTATCAAGAGGTGTCAGTAGTTCTTGCCTTTCTATTTGATTGTATAAGCTGCAAAATGTGATCCCCTTCTCTTAGTTCTCCTTGTTGAGCAGGCTGTTAATGGCATGGAATGGTCAGTCTGGGTTAGCTGTCGAGGTTGTGTCCCCACCCAGCTCCATGCCAAGCCTCAGCCTGCTCGTTGTGGGGGGAAGAGTGGGAAAAAGAGAAAGTACTGCTCAGCAGTAGCCAAAACAACCGTGTGTTGTCAGTGCTGGTTTAGTCACAAATCCGAAACACAGCACCCTACAGACTGCTTTTAAGAAAATAAACTCCATCCCAGCCAGACCCAGTACACCCACTCCTTTCACCTGGTATCAACCCACTTCTTGCGTGTTTCAGTTTTGCTGGTATTGATGGCTTCTGCTGGGTGGTCTCTGTCGTCTCTATCAACAAGCCCTATATATTTGCCTCATCAAATGCCCTTTCTTTCCACCTGTTCTCTGAAATCCACTATTGCCTTTGCTTTTTCCCTTTTAACTTTTTTTCCTTTTTGCAATGTATAAGACAATTTATGAGCTTTAAGCTGAAATTCAGGATTCAGCTTGTAATAAGACAGTGCATCCATTTGAATGCATGAAGTGAATGCGTTCTTCATCGCAGGTCTTCTTTTATTGTGCATTATAATGTCAGCATGTATACTCTCCATAAAAGTTGCTTGTCTGTTCACTGGGAGACTAGTTAACCTTAATTCATCTGAAGACAGTTATGTCCATGGCTGTGTTAAGCTTACATCAGAAGCTGCAGAAGATTGCTGATAGGGCCACATGCACAAATCTAATGAGCATTCTTTCAGGTTAGAGCGCCCAGGAGTGCTCATTAAATAAATGGCAGTGGTAGAGGGATAGCTCTAAAATGCAGAATCTCTGTTCTGCGCCAACTTGTTAGAGAAAACATTAAGTGCCAAAGTTACAATAAAACAACACCATAGTCCAGCATGCAAGTTAGTTTCTCAGCTTACTTTCATGAGCTTTATTCTTGCGTACAATAGCTACCTGTAAGTACTGCAGTGTTGAGAATCTGAGACTCCTGCTTTGCCTAATTACAAGACTTGCTGAAATGGAAGGAGAGCATTACCAATTAGTATCTTTATATCTGTAAGTTGCTACATTTTTGACAGTTTTGTATAAATTGCAAAAATACATTAAGTTGCTGATTTTTTTTTTTTTTTTGTGCAGAACCCTTCTTATCTGTAAAGATACAATTCCTTGAGCCATGCAGACTGCATGGTATTTGAGTACTCAGTTTCTGCATGCAATTTCTACTTTGCTCTGTAAACTGGTAGGCTGGCAAATACTCCAGTCATGAAGGATCTCTGACAACTTTGCCAGTTATAATATTTTTGTCTTGCTTACTATTGAGTCAAAAAATGAAGGTGTATTGGCATAGATATTAACGTGTCTTTTTGTTTTCAAAAAGCATGCTGAAGTCTGGGGAGGCCCAACCAAAAAAGACATCAGTTGTCACAGTACAACATTGGAACGAAACAGTCTGATCGCTTCCTTTCTCATCTGAATTCCAAGTCTTTCTGTACTTTTACCGTTTGTCTGATTACTCAAATAAAAGTGGCAGTTCCTCTTGGGCTTTGGCTTATTGCCTTGGTGGAACAATTACACTGGTGAATCCTTCAAACAGGCCAAAGTGGGATGCTGCAGAAGTTGGTTTTGGCCATTTTGTTTATGACATGCTGTCCTCATGCTTGTTGGTGTGCAGGTGACTTTATGCTTGTTCTTAGACCTTATTTTATAAGAAGCTGTAGGGAAAAGTTTGAAGTTTTGACTGCTCTGCTTGTCTGCTTTAATAGGCTAGATTTTCTGTTTTTTCCCCAATAATCTTGCACATTTTTGCTGCAGTGATTACCTCACAGTTGGTTATTGTGGGAACTGTGATGGTGAAAATGGGAATAAGAAGGCAGAAAATGACATTTTATTTGTGAACATTGATGTAGTTTTCTTCTTCAGTTCTTTGGGAAACATTATCAGTCTTTAAAAGCGTAAGTTTGCTTTACAAACCCAACGTCCCTAAAGATTGTACCCATGGTATTTTGTAAAATAATGTATTATTTTAAACTTCTTTAAAAAAGCATCTGGAATCACTCCACCACTAGGTTTCTTTTGACATCTCAGTACTATTAAATGATCATTTTAAACCTTGTTGAAGAAAAAGATTTGCATCTGGTTGAAATATTGATATGTCAGATTTCATGCCAGTTAGACTTTAAGGAATAGGTTACAGGATGTAATGGGAGCACCGAGTGGGCCTGAATCACAGACATGGTGCTGCAATTCCAGATTTCTGGTTTTCCTTTTATGAAGATTAAAAGACTTTTTTTCAGAATTAAGGGAGAACAGTCAGCATTCTGGCAAACTGGCACATTAGAGCGTGCAGTGCTTTTCAGCTCAGATCTATCACAAGGGATCGGGGGGGGGGGGGGTGTTGGCAGTTGGAGTGAATCTGGCATAAAGGAAGTTGACCAAAAATGCAAAACAGATTGAAGTCAAGTTCAAGTAGTACAGTATTTAGAAATTGAAGCTAATCAAGTTATGCTTGTGTTTTTCTAATATGGCAAGAAAATAAGCAAAATATTTCATTTCTGTCAGTCATTTTGATGTTTTTGACATTCTGCCTTATTTATTTCAGTTTTCCTACTCTTTGGCTACAGAAAATGACAGTCACTTTAAAAACCCTAAAACAAAATGCAGAGGAATTTTTGGGAATGTGTCTGGTTTTATGTGCCCAAGTTGTGAGTATGGGGTTCGGTATCAGGCAGCGTATGTAAGTCTCTCTCTCCGAGTATTCCTGAGCTTTCCTCCCCTTGCTGCCTGGCAGTCATCAGATTAAAATGTGGAAGCTGGGTATGTTTGTCCTTGGTTTTCACCCACAGACCTTGTTTTTGTGTGTGTAATATTGTATGCAGACCTACTCTGCCTGGAGTATCTGTAAAACCTTCTGCAGGGTAGAGAAAGCAGCATTTATAGGTGCTCACTTTTTCCTACCTAAATTGAACAGGTGTTTTTGTGGAGGAGAACTTGCTGTTTAAATAATCAGTGTTTGTTTGTGCTAATGAACCCTGGGGTGAATGAGAAAGAGGACAGTATTTAGTAATGCATCATTTTAGTAATTCCACTTAAGACACGTGCAGTTTTTAATCAAGTTTACTGTACTTCAGTAATCACATCGTTCCCTTACTGTTTTTTTAAGCCAATTTTGTTCCTCACAGTCTGTTTAGCCTTCAATTTTATATTGTTTGAGTAAAAAGTAACTGCTAGCTTAATTTGTAAGAACACTGGAAAAGAAGGGAATTATGTCTGTGTGTATTAGATAAATAGGGAGAGTTACAATATTTACCTTTTTCACAAGACTTCAGTGGCTTTTCTAGGCTGAGAACTTGGTTTCTTTGCTCACAGTCTTGAGGTGAAGAGGATAGGTCTGATTTTTGTCACATGAGTTTTACAGCATATCAACCGTTAATCTGAATACATTTTGTTCTGTTTCACACAACAGAGAGCAGTAGTCTGCAGTCTTCTCAAGAGCCATAAATCATTACCAATGAAAAATGTAGTATCTAGAGCTGGTAGAAGTTTGTCTTGTGAAAGTTTTGAAGAGGAAGGTCTAAAATTCTGTATTGCTCTGGTGGTAAACAAACTTTAAAAACAAGGGCAAATGAGGCTGTTTTGATGGGATGTGTTTGAGTGGAAAGGTCAGGCTTTGGTTTAGTGTATACTTGCACTCTTTTTGCTCAGAACTGTTCAGAGATCTGGCTGCAGTCAGTATGTGCTTAGAAAATGTTTTGGCTGTGATGACAGTATACTTAGAATAGCTTCTTGGCTGCCTCTAAACTGTTTCCTCTCACAACTTCTGAGAGCTGGCTTGTCCTCCCGTGCATTTCTGCCACACACTGCAGAAGTTTGTGGCATGCTGGATTTGGATTCCTCCTTGAAAAGGTAGGAGCTGCTACTTAATATCTCTTCAGCCTTCAGCAGACCTAATGAGTTCTGTGCTAGAGTTAAAGCTCCATCAATGCCTTGATGACAAACAGCACAGCATTCAACAGAGTGTGCAATATCTGTTCTTCTAAAAACAATCTCAGATTTCACTTGGGCTATAAATTGAATCCCCTACTGTCATACCTTCTGAGCACTTAGGGTGCTGTGGAAAAGCTTACATGGCTTCTCTGAAAAAACTAGAAAAATAAAACCTTGCTTCTTACAGCATGACCTTTCCATATCATTGAAGGGTGAGTGCAAGCTAAACTTACTCCTTCAGTCCAAAATAAACAGAAGTGACTGCAAGATCAAGAGTGAAATATCTGTAGACAGGTTCAAGAAAAAAATCTCTTTTTGGTAAAAGGATGACAGCCTGTTAGAAGGCAGCATTATATTTTTTAGCATTACACGTATTTGAAACACATGAGATGAAAAAGCTTCTCCCTGAATGCTAATTTTAGGGAGGAATTAAGAAAAAAGATCACTCCTGTACTGGAAGTACCACTGAAACAGATAGGCTGGCAGATAAGCTCTATATACTTATTCTAGACATAACATAGCTCGTTTGCCGTTATGTTAATAAAATTACTCCAGAGTCTTGTGACTTTACAATGAATTCACAAAACCAAGTCTACTGTAGGATTGAGAATTTATACTCCAAGTGTAATTGTATAATTAATCATGTTTGCACTCTGGTATCTTTTCAATGCATTTAACTTTTCTTACACAGAGTGAAGATGGATTAACAGAATTCTTTGAAAATGTGGTAAAACAGACCCAGATGAAGCCAAATAAAGTGATCGGCTGGATTCTCAATGACATGCTCAGTTATTTGAAACAGCATTCCCTTACAGTAAAGGAAAGGTCAGACTTCTTGATTACTACAGTTGTGAAACAAAAGTGATCTTTTTCTCATCTACCATGAATAGTATGGTGTCACTCCATCGCGCGTTTCAGCTTTAGTTATTATCTGTGAAGTTTGTTAGGCTGGGCAGTACTTCGTAGGCCTTGACACTGTCATGCTGAATGAAGTTAACCAATACCTTCCAGAGAGGAGGACTGTGTAAAGAGTAGTAATCAGAATCTTCCTTCTTAGGAATATGACAATGGTAAGGCATAATCAGACAATCAATACCAAAGTTGAATATAGTGTATCATGAGGAAAAATACTAACTTGTCATGCTAAACTGTGTGATCTTTAGGCAGTATTACCTCTCCTTATTCTCTGAGGTAACTTCTGCCCCCTTTTACCCTAGCCCAGTCAGTTCTTTTCTCCTGGCTGACCTTCTGAACCTGCTAGAAAAAAAAGAAATTTCCTCTACAGCAGCAAAGCAGGTAAGTACCTTTTTGATTTTACTCTACTTTGAATCTGTGTCTGCTTACTCCATTCGCATAGCAATTTTATAACCAGCATATACCAGTACATGGGTTGCTTTAAAAGGAAATTATTTAGAGTGTTGATGAAGGATAAATTTTGTATCTACTATATGTGTATAATAGATGAAAGTGCCTCCTGTGCATATGATCTTACAGATACATCTGCATATTCAGTGTTAGAAGGGGGCACAAGCCAAATAGTAGGTTTAAGCAGTGTGAACTGAAGTCAGTTAAATAAATCCTGGCTCTGGACTGGACACTAGATCTCAGTTTCACAGTTCCAGTCAGACCTGAGTGAAAGGTCAATGGGAGCTAATCCATGACTTGCAGTTAAGCTGCCAGTGTCAGTTACTAGGTACTAAGGGACAGTAAGATCTACATTCCCAAGGATTAGCATGTGGGAAAGGATATAATTCACCTGAGTGTAGTCACAAAAAGAGTTCTGCTTTGGTGTACCCCTGAGTCAAAAGTCTCTGAGCAAGTGTTGTCATGGACCTCTCAAGGCAGTACTGATGGTAAAGCTAGTTCTCCCCTCTTTTTAAATGTCATCTTGCTTAGGACACTCTGAAAAATCAGCTCTTGATGATTTGTATCTAAAATTGTGAACTGCTTATGACAGGTACAAGTGGCTGCTATGTATCTGTAGACAAAATTTGGAGTTTTTTTGTGATAGGAAATAATCTGTTGTTCACCTCAAATTCTTGCAGGTTCATTTATGTGGAATGCATGGTCTTTTCAGACTAATTAGTATTCACTAGATAAGTACATTAGATGGCTGTTTCTTCTCAGGTGGTCATCAGTGAAGCTGAAGATACTTAACTTGCCTTGTCTGCTTGCAAGCTTTTAACACTGAAATACACAGGGCAGGTTTCTATCTTTCTAGCACATATTGATTTAGTCCAAGTACAATTTTGGAATAGTGTTGAGGTCAGTTCAGTTTTTGTATTATTATAAACCAAGTGCAACTGTTGCAAATGTAGCTCTTTACCCTACTTGGAGACACTTGAGCTCCTGGTTTAGGGTTGTTTTTGGAGGTGCTTGTAGTTCTTAATTAAGTTGGTCTACTTGTTGCTCTGCGTCCCTGAATAGCCAGCTGCATATGACAGGCATCACAAATAAAGATTTAAGTGCCTGACTTCAGGCATGTCCATTTGGGAATTTCGGATTGGAAACGTAAAAGCTTTAAAAAGGAGATAAAGTATTAATAGGAAGAGCATTGGAATGCAGAGTGCTTGTGTGCCTGTGGGGTTATGGCACACCCAACAGTTTGGTTTCTGCCTTTGAAAGGGGAACTTCAGCTCTCAGCTTCCTTGTAGAGCTAGAGACAGGGTACTAATGCTCTTCTATGAGTTTTTTGTCTGGTGATATATTTGTGTGCCAGCACTTCAGACAGATTATGAAATGTCAAGAATTTCAGAAATCTTTTTCTTGTTTAATTACCAACTCCTTGTAATGTGCATGTTGTCCTCTGTGTTCTGAATCTTTACACAGAGAAGGAACAGTACTGTTTGCCATCACTGAGTGATGCTATCAAACTGCAGAAACCTTGCCACATTTAGAAAAGTATTTTGGTTGCCTGGATGTCAGAAGAATAACAAATGTTTATAACAATTCTCAGCAGTAGGCAGAGATAGTGGGTGGCCTGAGGGCAGAAAGGGCTATATATATATCTACAACAGCAGATGAATTGCAGCACTTGTGGTAGGGAAGAATGAACTGCAGCGGTTAGAGACAGATCCAACGAGAAAGGATGAAGGGGTTCGATGGGGTGAGCACGCAGACATGTGTACACACACATGCTCACTGCAGGAAGCTGTTAAGAGTTTAAATTTTTTAAGAGGTTTTGTGTTCAGTCTCTGCTGTATAAGGCACTAAAACCCAGGCAGATGAAAGTGGTGAGCACTGATTATAGACAGACAACATTGTAGGGCGGGATGCGGGTGCCAAGGAAAGGGCACTCTGTGCTTACATAATTACCACTTGGGTAATTACAGAGCTCACGCCCAACTTACCATCAACCATAGCATCCTACTCCAGAGGTCTCCGCAGCAGTTTCAGACTGGCGTGCCTGTGCAGAGGGGAGCAGCTTCCAGCTCTGCCGGTGTGCAGGGCTGTGGGGCGAGCGTGTGTTGGATCCAGGGACCTGCACAGGCACCTGCTGTGGCCCACCCCAGAGGCACTGGTTTGAAGTCCACAGAGGGTGGTGCTGCTGCTGCTCACCCAGAGCTGAAACAATGTGATGGGGAGTATGCCAGAGATGGGGCCTTGGCTCTCATTTGCAGGATCTGTAGCTGGGTATGGAGCAGAGCAGACCCCAGGTTGTGTTTGTTTCTGCTATTGCAGAGGTTACCCACGTAGGAATAACTTCAACAGACCCACTTGGCCCCCCTGCTTTAAAGTAGAGAGCAGAGAAATGAGTACAGTACACAAACCTAAACAGAACCATCTGCTTTGACAATTACAGCTATGCCATCTGGAGGACTGGACCCAGCCTGCCCCTCACTTTTGTCAGAGGCTGAGGGACAACTGCCAGACACCAAGGCTTCCATGGCTGGAAAGGAGAGGTGCCCACAGGACTGGCTGGAGCGGTGCTGCCTGCTGCTTCCCTCCCACCCTTGGCAGCAGATCGCTGCAGATAGGCTTTCCAGTTGGAGCGTTCTCAGGCACAGCAGTCAGCTGGCACGTTCACCAGTTGCAAAGTGTTTGATATGATGCCTGTGGCAGCCAGACATGCAAGTCCTGATTAATTCATCTTGACCAGTACTTTGCTGCTATGCCCATGTAGGTGGAGATGGCAGAACGTAATTAAAATCTAATCACGCTCAGGTGAGAATCAATAGTAGAAATGCCTGAGATTTCAGTAATGGAAATGATGCCTGAGATTCTCATTTTGGCTCTGGAGGCTTCATAATTTGATCTTCCTGTTCTGGTGCAGGCAGTTTGTGTAAATGACTTGAAATAATTTTTTTAACTGCTTTCTTTAGATTCATACTCCTTGCCAAGTGGAGAAACACATTTTTAAAAGTACATCTTTGACAGGTCTTGGCCGCATCTCTTTCTGCTTTCCTACATACCTGTAAACAAGTGAGGGCCTTGATAATGTTGTTGCTCTACCAGCTAAGTGGAGATGCCTGCTCCCAAATTGAAAAGTACACATGATGCAGATGTCACAGGGAAAATGTGGTGCCTTCAAGGTTTCTAACAGGCAAGCTTTTCTCAGTGCCAGGAGATGTTTGGCACAGGAATAGAAGGGAATCAGAGCTGGATGTCTGACTGTCAAGCTGTCCTGCTCCTGATCTAAGTCAGCCTGATGTATGAGTTGCTCCTGGGTAACTCTGCCACAGTCATCTGCTTAGATTTTGTTTGTTGCAGATTTTCTCTTCCTGCAGCCCATGGCATCCTGCTTGAATACATACTGGTCGTAAAAATCACATCTGCCTTTTTCCGGGAGAGCGATATGGCTTATTCGTTGCCCAGGCCCTGACTTGTGCAGCACTTCAGACTCTCCAGGGTGTTTTGCTGTGGGCTGTGCTGCGCAAAAAGGACAGGGCTCCTTCTGAGGGATGACGTGCTGTCGTGGTACCTCAGGAGGCCTCAGGGACAGAAAGCTCTCTGCCTGGTCCCTCAGGGGAGGAGCGAGAGGGGGCTGCCTGGGGCAGCAATGGAGTGCAACAAAAAAAGGCAAGCGGCTGCAGACAGGTTGAATCTCTGCTGGATGTATTTCTTTATAGGGGTATTCCAGGTAGCACGATACAATGATTTTTAAGTACTGCACTAAAAGGAAGATCTTGTAGAAGACATCATATACTGTGCTGATTTATTTAGATAGAAACAGCTGAGAGCTTTACTAACAGCGGTTGTAACTCTGGCTGCTTATCAGTAACTTTAATAATATGATCTGCTTTTAGCCCTCTTCCAGGGAAAAAACAAGATGTAGCTGCCACAATGCAGCTGTGTGTCATTTCCCTCTCTCAAGGTCTCCAGCAGAGTGATAAGATCCCATAAATATCCTTGGGGTACCGCTGACAAACAAATCTCTTGCAGGAATTGTGTCAGCGTATGGTTCTTAAATACTTGTTGGGGCTACAAAATTGCTTAACTTGAAGGTCTTTGGTACCAGAAAAATCTTCATGCTGAAGAAAATTGCTTCAGTGAAGGGGTAGTTAAGATACCATCCCACACGCTTCATTTTTCCTAAGTTATTTTGCTGCCCTGCTAATTATTTAACATGTGTTTTGAATGCCTCTTCTGGTCTTCCCCATCCCAGCCTCTTCTTCATCCTACATTGAGTATTTAATGCTGGATTTCTGATGTGACATCTATTTCCCTATTGGTACACAGCAGTGGCCCAAACATACAATCCTATCTTCAGCTCAGGATGAAGCACAAGCAGCTGTTTTAATATAGGTTTTCTTCCTCTCCTCCCACAGCTCTGAAATAAAGAGCAAAGGGAATATAGAAAATGACTGCCCAAGGAAATTGGTTTTTTATAGATGTTCTCTTCTCTCAAGTTTATTCCAGGGCGATAGCCCTGCTGCAGCATAGGAGAACTCACTGGCATTAACAAGCGATTATTCCAGAGGCCTGGGCTCACCCAGCATCCCATACTTGGAGGTGGTGCATAGGTGCACTGGAGCTGCTGCATTCATTCTGCTCAACACTATTTTTCTTCTGCTTTTCATATGTACGCTCATTACAGCTTGCTGATGAGGCCTGGTAACGGGATGAGTTACCTGGGATTGGACTTGGTAAAATAGTCAGCTAATCGTCAGTTCTCGGGCAGGGACATTGCTCATGGAAATGCATTTTCTTACTGCTCTCCGGCAGTTCTTGTGAATAACGTGAGATGAGCACAGAGGAGCAGCCTTGCAGTCGGTGACAGTCTCTGCCATGGTGCCCGCCTTTCCCAGCAAGGGAGAACTGGCTCAGAGCAGTAGGGAACACAGGGGCTCTGCAAGCCATCAGCGGTAGCAGCAGGCAGCTCCCCATACTGCAGGAGGCTGCAGAGCACCGGTTGCGAACCATTAACCTGCACTCGTGCAGTGAGTGAAAATGCTTTGTCTTATTGCAGGAGGCAGAAAAAGAGGAAGGGTAGAAGAACTCTTTCAGGGAGGCACAGGATTAAAACTTGGGTTTGTTCACATTTAGACAGCGTGCTGTTGCTTTAACTAAAATCCAGCTGCTTGAATCCGTAACTGAAATGCTGCACGTGAACAACACTGATATGTTGAGACATAGCCCTTCACTGCTCATTGTGATTTCCAGGTGCTTGCAGAATTGTGGAAGGGAGAAGGGAAGACGCCTCTTGAAATTGTTAAAGAAAAGAAACTGGAACTGATACAGGATCAGAAAGAGCTTGAACAGATCTGCCAGGCGGTGATTGATGGACAAGAAAATGAGGTGATTATGATGGTGCTGGAAAGCTCATGCACTATTGCAGTCTGTGGCACTAAAAAGGGGGTTAAAATGGCCTTTTCTTTTTTCCTTTTTGATTGACATTAGAGCTCTAGAGCCAGTATAGGAGCATTGAAGCTGCTGCTGAGATGCAGGCTTTTCTTCTCCTTTCTTATTTTACTAAGTATTTTTTTTTAAATTGAAGCATATACAAAATGATCAGCAGAATAAATTACCTTAGCTAATGTGCTAAGTCATTCTGAGAGACAATAAAAATTTAAAGCAGGAAAGCAAAACTGTGGGGCCCTGTCCCTCTCCAGCTGTACTGCCATTAATGTGACGCAGCCACATAACTGAGTTTCGTGTCATCTGTTGTGGCATTAGGGCGACACTGTTAAACTGTTCTGAAGCTGGAGATTGGGAAAAAGGGAAAAAAACCCTTGTTGATCATGAAGGGGAGGAGTGGGAGAGGATCTTTACAGAATCTAAAAGCTGCTTTATAAAAAAAAACGAAAACAAGTGCTTATATGTTCTCTGAAGCGAAAATCTAAGAGCAGAAGTGAATAGCTTACTTCTAATATAAACATTGTCTCGATACATATGCCATTTGGAAAAAAACGTTAACATCTTTTGAGAACAATGCCACCCACCCCAGATCTCATTGGGGGATGCTAACAGCTCTGCAAGAGCTTTTGATAAAGAAAATGAGCTTGCAGGAGGTCGAGTGACCTCCATCGGACTGACTCATTTGCAGAGCCTGATAAAAGTGCTGCTGCATTTTCAGACCAGTACAGAAGCACGAGTGTGGGTAGAAAGAACATTAGAAGTGATTGGGAAGTGCGGAAACAAGGTCCGTAACTACACTCCCATTTCAATAATAATGCTTTCTCAGAGAATGTAACAACTCTCCATTTTCCACTGTTTCAGTCAAGCCAAATGCAGTAGAATGGCCTCACTTCCTTACTTGGATTTCCAAGTGATCTTTCGCTAAGGCAAAAGCTGCCTTGAAGGCCTGTAATTCATCGCTTTAAACTGCTGCGAGAGTTTACTTTACAAAACAGAGTTAGCTGAGCACTTGATGGGTGAAAATCAAAGGATGCCTTGCTTTTTGATAGTAACTTTCTTTAAAATGAACTAACGTACAGTTGCTCAAGCCAGCACTGAGCACTTCATGAAAATGCCATATCTGGATTGTACAGTGTTCTGCCCATACAGGTAATTTCTAGCAGATCAGAAGTAATGAGTCCTGGCCCTGTTGTAACATTACAGAGAAGATTTTAGACTGCAATAATTTGGATACCCCAATAAGTAGCAACATTTGCATTTGTGCTTGGTATTGGCACAGTGGGTGGTTCATGTCTTCACAATCTGTCCCTTAATATCTGTATAATATGTCAACCCAAAAGTGAAATTTCCAGTGTTTTTGTTTTCAGTGTAAATACGGCCCTTGCTATTTTGCAGGTGATTGTGCATCAAACACGAGCTGTCTGATAGGAGGTTGTGTTTCTGATCAGTTCATTAATTGCTACATTGCAAAGGATTCCTTGCCTAGAGGAAATAACATGCCGTTACAAAAACACCGACATCTGTATTTGAAGGACCCCACAAATATTATCAAAGAGGTTGTGATTTGAAGCAAATGACTTCCTGTAACTGAACAGTGTATTGAGTAAAAAAGTAGATCCTATTAGCAAAAAGAATTCAGTCTGACTTTTCTGGCTTTTTTCCAGAAGTCACTGTTCCAAGTTGCAGACACTGTTAAAATCCAAAAGTGTTTTCTGACTTTTCAGTAAGAGATCTTTCTTTATCAGTTGTAAGGCCCTGCTGCTGTAGGGACATGCTGTTGTCTCTTGGGAACAGAGCAGGAACTTATTGCAAAGCTCAAGGCAGTTTCTAGAAATAACATTTTAACCCAAAATACAGTATTCTACCACAGTGGTCTAAAGGACAAAAATATTCATACCTTGGCTGTGGATGTCCAGGTTTACTATAACAGTGGTGTCTTTTTTTTTTTTTTCTTTAAAGGTTATGGCAATAAAAGCAGGAAATCGAAAAGTTCTAAATAAGTTAATTGGCCTGGTACAACGAGAAACAAAAGGACGATCCAATCCTGTTCTGGTGAAGCAATTATTAGAGAAGAAGCTGTCAGAGTAGCCACAAGAGAAAACTGCCCAAGTGTCTACCGAAAACATATGCTTTGTTCTGTCCGGTCCACTGCAAATGAACTTTGGTGCTTCCTTGTGTATCATCAGGATTATTGGTTTTCCTTCAAGCAGCATTACGTCCCAGCCTTCCCCGGATGTGTCAGCCAAAGGCAGATGAGCCAAAGAATAGCAGGATGATGCAGTCATTGGCATCTCCCTCCCTTCTGTGTGGCACTCGGACTGCACAGCCATGGGAAACAAGTTCCCAGAGGTGTCTGTGAGTATGTGGAAAGCTGAAGCTGTATTGGTTAGTTTTGTAATAAAGTGTAAACTCAACTTTCCTAACTGCCTTTTGGTGAGAAGGGAAATTGCCAGATCTTGAATGTAGAATCTGGTGGTGCACACTAACAACTCACTATAAATTAGTGAGCACACTAGTAACAATGATTAAAACACCCAGCAGTAATTAAGAAGACCATGTGTGCCTTCCTGCCTGGCAGAAGGGAAAAAAATGTCCCTTGCAGTCATTCTTCCTACTTTCTGAGGGATGGGGAAAAACTGAAGTTGCTCACTGCTGAAGGAAGTGCCCAAGGCTAGTGCCACAAGCAGATGTAAGTGCCCACATCTCAACTTATATCAAATTGTTTGGGTATATAAGAAGGAGAAGGTGAGGAGACAACCACTTTGCCTACTCCTAGCTCTTCCAGTTTTGAAGAGTTCCTAGCAGATGCGTGCCTGAGCCCTGCCAAGGTTCAGGGCCCATTTTGGCCTGTGAGGTTCAGCACAGCCAACATGCTGCTGCCAGCCCTGCACAACCTGCAAAAAACAAGTACTGCCTTTTTCTGGTGCATTACCTCAGTAAAGGGACCATTCACCCCAGTTTGGGGGTTGGTTTGTTTGCTGTTTGGTTTTTTTTTTTTGTCTGCTGATGAGAACTTGACTCCATTTTACAAATGCTCCAAGCCCAGGGCTCCAGGCTTCTCTGGCACGTGGCTTGCTGCTGTCACCTGGAGCTGCACCAGGTTGTGGAATGAACAGAACATGCCGTTGGCTTACCAAAACCATGCAAGAGGCAGCTGGGTTCCAGGGGCTGTTCCGCTATTAATCCTAAGGATTGTTGCATGCTGGTGTTTTACACCTTCCATTTTTCAGGTCCTCGCTTTAAGTACCCGCTGAAAGTCAGGGTCCTGGAGTTAACTTCCCAGTCCCAACCCCTCTTCAGTTGATCAAACCATTAACAGGAAGTGCAACTGGAGGCAGCCTATCACATTTACATTCATTAGGAAAAGAAATCCTATTTAGTACCAGGGGTTTGAAGTTCTTAAATCCCTTCTGGAGGCTGCTAAGCCATACATTTTAAAGATCACATTTATATCTCAGACCTGAGAGATGCTTCTTCAGAATTGTTCTTTAGGAGATGCCTGCAAGGCAGACATTGTCACAGGAGTGGGGCAGGTACGGCCCTGGGACTTCAGTCACCTTTTGCAAATGTGGTGCTTGCAGCACTGGTTCAAAGTAGGTTGATGGCAGTTTGTTCTCAAGAGTAGCAGTGCTAATGGATGTCTCGAGGAGAATATTTCTGTACCAGCTGGCTCACGGTTCAAGTATAAACTCTTAACTAAAAGGAAAAACCTTAATGGTTTTCAAATACATTTAATGAATAAAATGTATACCTATTATTCACATAAACATAACTTTACAATTCAAAAGTCATACAGCTGACAAAAAGCAGTACCATGGTTGTAATCAAAAACTATGATCCTTCAAAAGAAACCACAAACCACAAAACCACCAAATCTCTAAATATTCCCCCCAAACCCTCAACCACTTTCCCCTTCCACCACTCCCCCCCCCCAATTTTCATGTAACCTCACCTTCACACAAAGGCTTTCACTGTAACTTTTCACGTCATAAGCAAAAAAAGTACCATTTTTGCTTACAGTGGTGTGAGTTTTCAGGGAAGTGTTCCGTCAATAAAGGTTTAGATTATACAGCAAATTTTAAATTTGGGAATTCTGTTTAACTCTTGCCCTGGCAGCAAGAAACAAAAAGTCACAAGGGCTTCTGCATGAAATCTAGAATGTTAATTTAAAGGTCCTCACCCAGCTGAGAAAAACACAATTGTTTCCAAAAGGTGGTCCTCCAAGCTTAACGCTTTTTGTTGCACAGCTTGACTCCGCTGTGCCGAGTTTCCCCTCCGCTGCAGTGGGTGTCTCTTTAAAAAAGAGAAAGCAAAACAATGATGTATTTGGAAGAGTAATAGGCTGTATTTTAAAAAAAGATCTCCACTGCCGTAACATGGCTTCTGCTGGTAAATGTCTTTTTAGTGGCTACTTCTTCTTAGCCACACTCTTCCTATGTAATTACCCTTTGCTAATATGGTACAAAATCTGTTACAAATCATAAGCCAAGTTCTACCTGAGTACAGCATTAGATCTTTAAATGGATTTACTGTAAATCTCAGTCTATTTTCACCTCCGCCTGCCAGACACAATAGATAACAAGAAAGATTAAAAACTGAAAGATTAATTGTCACATTCTTCCCCTTCCAGGGAAGGGAAAGAGCAGCTACAGTCCATAAATTTTGCACTAGATTATGAAACAGCAAGTTCTAAAATTTTTAAAGAAATCTTTTCCAGATGCACACAAAGTGTAAATTTCCTTCTGATAAAAAAAGCAATTTGAGTCAAATGAGATCAAGACAATGAATCTTTTCAACATTTGTAGCGATATCAGCTACCGACTTCAAAGCAAGGGTAGCTGAGGGCCAGGGCTGAGAGCTGAGAAGGCTCAGTGGGGCCAGCTGACATTGACCCCCATGGCAGCCTGCAGTGAGGTGCTTACCAGTCACCTTACACCATTTTAATCGAACCAATACAACCAAAACACCAGATCCTTTTTTGCCTGACAAGGGACTGATACAGCAGCCTAAATACAACCACCACCTTCCTCTGTGTCCTAAGTGGAGCTAAGGGCAAATTCTAAATACTCCACAAGTGAATTCTGTACTGTGCAAACCAGCTTTGGTTTGTATTCGCGTAGCAGTAGTTGATGGAGCACATTAAAAGATAGAAGCAGAAGCATCAAGGAATATTGTATCTGCTATTGTAAGGACAAATAAAAAAACCCCTAGGACAGGTGGGTCCATGGGATAAAAGGCAGAGCCTGACTATGAAGTGTTGGGTGGCAGAACATTTTAGAGACTCGGAGGCTGTTTTAAACGTGGTTGTATCAAGGCTAGGAACTCGAGAATTAAGAACTTGCAAGTCTTATTTAGCAACGGCAGCGCTCCCTGATCTACTAATTGCAGATGCCATCTGTGCAACGGTGTTGGGTGGGGTGAATTAAGGACAGTTTCATGCAGATTTTCACCAGTAACCATCCACTAACAGAGGGGCCAGGGAAAACACTCACAAATTAAAAGCTGACACCCGACACTGTCACGGCAATCTCATCTACTCGTTGCTGGAAGTCCTTTAGGAGATCACTCCTGAGGGTGGAGAGCTGATACTTACTATCCTGTGTAGCTGAGGTATCCCGCATCTGAGGTTGCAGAAGACGAGAAGAAAGTTGTCAAAAAAGATGCTGGCAATGCTGAAGTAGTGAAGAAAGAATTTCTAGCACTCAGCCTTGGCTGCAGAGTTTAATTTTAGCTGTGTTAAAAATAGAAGCATATGATAGGAACCTTAACTAAAAAAATTTACAGCTAGAGTATTCATGCTGTGATTTCACTGTGGCCCTTTTCCACTCTGCTTCTGCAGCGTGGTTCCCGTGTACTGTCATGTTCTCATTTCTGTTCTGAGCACCCCTCTATCTACACACTTTCACAACCCTGACCTCGGCAGCACCTTCTCAGCGATCAATGGCTTTGTGTGTATGCTCAACATCTAGAGTGTTTGGTTTTTTCATATAAAGAAAAAAAATTGGGTTTTCACTCAACTCAAACTGTGTAAGGGAGAAGATGGAATAATGCGCTGCTGGTCTTTTCGCCCCTGTTGCCTGTATCTTCCTTGCAAAGCTGTGTACAAATACACCAGAGTTCATTGGATTCAGCTTCACATAATGGGCAGATAAGACCCAGTTACAGCAGATAGGAGGTCAAGATTTATCAACCCGAATGCTTAGAAGCTTACCTACACTGACTTGGCCGTTGTGTACAAGTTGTTCCTCTCCCCTCAAAAACTGCAAACTTTCAAGTAATATATATATCTAGAGAGAATTCTATTGCTAAACACTGTGAGGAACGCAATAAAATACAATACCCTAAATTGTCCTGATCTGTAATTTGCTGCGCCTTTTTCTGCCTATTGCGATGACAAATTTAATCTCCATCTAGAAGAGCCCCTGGGCCAAGCCAGCTCAGTAATGAGGGATGACTGCAGTGGGAACACCAAACCACCAGGAATGTTCCTTCCCTTCTGACTGTGCTCCAACACACACCCTGCATCAGGCTGTACAGCCTGAATTTTAACTGAAATAAAGCAAACCTACAGAAATGCTCAGGTGCTTCCATGAGGCAACAACAATGCAAAAGAAGAGTTTAGGGAGCAGCGTGGTTGTGCGTGGTCCTCACGAGCACTGGCTGAGCCTTCCCCCCAGGACTGTCCTAGTCCCAGAGCCTTAAGATCTCCTGTAGGGTGTACGGGCATTTCACAATTGTCTGCAGTATTTGCTGACCTGTTGTACGTATAGATGGAGAGGGACTCTGACCTCCCCTTTGTGAGGTCCAACTCACAACCCTACAGGTAACTCCATCTCACCTGCTGGTTTTTATCCCCAAAAAATCCTGGTGACATCTGTGCCAGACCCCATGTCACCAATTATTTCATGTCACATCCACTGCCTTGCCATCACAGCCTTTGGAGAAAGGCCTGGAGGTGGGTTCAGGAGAGCTGCAGAGGTTGTACTACCATGAGCTAATCCTAAGAAGAGAGACTGAAGGCCAACAGTTTCACGCAGAGGCATTTTGTGTAAGCATAAAGCAAAAGTCCTCCTGACATATGGTCACATTAGCTACAGCTTTAATTATCTAAAGTATTTACACCGACTAAGCAGGCTTAACCATCAGTAAGTTACATTTTTCCTTCTCATTTCTAAAGCTTGAGAGGTCACATTTTCCGACTGGTCTTAGAGCCCGCTAAGTTTTTCACACTGAAGCTCAAAAACCAGTGTTACAACTCTGGAGTTTTACAACAGACACTGGTCAGAGTTGCCAACACCAGGCTGTGCTCAGATATCAAGAGACACCTCGAGAGATATGAGGCCTTGGCTCAAACTGCAGCAAGGGATACCGAGCCCCAGAGCTGCTCCCTCTCCTTTGAAATGCCATCCCGTTCTCATCTGAGCTCTGGCCAAACTGACACAGCAGCACCAAGCTGGATGCAGTTTAGCTGTCTGGGATTTGACTCATCCACGTTATTTTTTGGTCTTAATCCAAGCTAGTTATTTTTAAAGTAGACTGCTATAAAATACAGCTGCTGTGGAATTGGTTTTGTCAGAAATGTAAGTTTGCAGGTATTTAGTCCGCAATAGGTAATTGTATGCAGGCAGTCTGCCGCAGCGCCAAAGAAAGTTACATGGTTGAGAAGTGCAGCCTTTGCACAAAAGTTCCATCAGGGCTTTTAGCCCACACTTCAGTCTTAATTTAACCCAGCTGCCACACAAGAACCATTATAATCAATGAACAAAAAGAAGATTTGCACAGTCAGCAACAAAATGCCACTTTAAGTACCTACATATTTGACAATCCAAGTAATGCTCCTATTCAGAAATAAGAGGCTTCCAGCTGAGCATATAACAAATGAAGTACATTGATGCTGGGCCACAATGTGTTTAGAAAAGCTGGGGACCCCTGAAAAATAAAGTAAAATTTAGTCGAAGCTGGGCTTTCACTGCCAACAAAGTCAGCGAAATAGAATTGCACTCTGTGGCTGTCTGCAGCAGGACAGCTGGCCCCACCGTCATATTATCGAAATAACTATTTACACAAGTCTGACACCACCTTCACAAGGAGCAATTTTTACCCTCCTTTGTGTGGTTCTGGCCCAAAACCTCACATAGCAGTGCTACAAACTTGGACAGCTACCACAGGACACTGCCACACTAATTTGTCAAGTTTGCTCTGAGCTTTTTCTTTCTGGTCCCTGGCAAATCAGAGCACCACAAATGTAAATTTTTCCTGCATTTCACACAGAGGCAAGTGTCCCCTGCTAATCTGTGGTGTTTTACCCTTGGTTTGCTCATTAACCTAAGCATCCAGAATGCTATGTACCCTCCGTGTCTTCTGATAATGCTCAGAAGGTGCAAAGAAGAACATACTGTAATTATCTAAATTGGATCTGGACAGAACAGCAACCTTACTGTACCATGCCTGAGCTAGCGGAGTTAAAAGAAAAGGAAGAGGAAAATCCCAGTATTCTGCTCATAACCGCAGACACAGTTTAAATGTTACAAATGTAACAGGAGCCGTCATAAAAACTGCAGGCATGACATAGCAGTTTCTGTAAACACAGCACAGTCAATTGCTTATTAAATCAAGCCACCCTCAAACAGGAGCTGTGGCTACAAATTCAAATGATAACGGTGACATAATTTAACTGCACCAAATCATACCACTCCCATCCTTTTCTTCCCCACCCTCCGATTTTAGAGCTTCTTAGAGGAGTTTAAAAACCTTCCCAAAGCACGAAACCGTCTGTGAGGCATAAGCAGAGTGCACAGGAGGGTAGTGAATGCGTACATGCTGTGCTAGATGGTGTGCTTCTCTCGGTAAATGGAACTTAACCTCTTGAACTTAAGCTCTTGGACTCTGCAGGATGCAGTAAGTTTGTTTGCAAATCTTTTTCTCTGAAGGAGCGAACAGACCACTTAGGCATTGTGCCCAGGCCAAAGAGCAATTAGAGTGGTGCTGGTGGCAGAAAGGCTGTTCAGGCTTACTGTCTATCAGCCCCTGCCAGCGTCCAAGGTCCACACCAATCACACAGTGTTTTCTCCCATTCTAGGGAATTTACTGATCTTATTAAAAAGATCAAATTGCATCCCAAAGGCAAATGCACTAAGCGGGTATGGCAGCACACCACCAGTGAATTCATCAAAGTTTTTACAAAGTGACAACACCAGTGAAGGAAGAAATGATCAATTTATGAACAGGATGCTCCAGCGCAGAGCCACGAAGATGATTAAGGGAATGGAGCATCTCCCTTATGAGGAAAGGCTGAGGGAGCTGGGTCTCTTTAGCTTGGAAAAGAGGAGACTGAGGGGTGACCTAATTAATGTTTATAAATATGTGAAGGGTGAGTGTCAGGAGGATGGAGCCAGGCTCTTCTCTGTGACATCCAGTGATAGGACAAGGGGCAATGGGTTCAAGCTGGAACATAGGAGGTTCCACTTGAATATGAGAAAAAACTTCTTTACAGTGAGGGTGACAGAGCACTGGAACAGGCTGCCCAGAGAGGTGGTGGAGTCTCCTTCTCTGGAGACATTCAAAGCCCGCCTGGATGCGTTCCTGTGTGATCTGATCTAGGTGTTCCTGCTCCGGCAGGGGGATTGGACTAGATGATCTTTCGAGGTCCCTTCCAATCCCTAACATTCTGTGATTCTGTGAAGGATGTATCTGGGTGTGCCGGTGGGAGGGACAGCCCATGACCCGCTACTGGGAATTTTCTCATCTCCATAGAACACAGCTGAGAACAGCAGCTCTCATTTCTGTTCTTGCAAGCCAAGGTCTGAAGTTACCTGGACAGAAAAGGCCGTGCATCTTTCACATCCAAAACTGCAACACTAACAACTTAATCTCATTTGAAATCCCATATTGCTCTCTAAAAAGACCAATTTGAGAAAAAAATGCCTAGGGCCAACAACACAGGACATGACTTTATGTGTCCAAAGATCAGCACATGCAAAGGGTGATGCTGGTTGGAATGGAAGTTGCCAAGTGTGTTAGCCCAATTAATACAAACTATGTGTGTGTGTGCTGAGACTAACCCACAGGGCATCCAAAAATGGTCAAAGGTGAAAGAAAGTGAAAACTGTTTTAAGACAAAATGTTCACTTTTTAGGTAGGTTGCAAAAAAAAAAAAAAAAAAAAAAAGCAGGTTGAAATTGCTGGGAAGATTCCCTTGCTACAGAAGGACAGCTTAAAAACACTCAAAAGGCTACATCACTGGAAATGTGGCATTCACAGTCTGAAACATCTAGCAGGAGACTGGAAATTAATTTTGGTATCACTGAGCCACCACCTGTGGCTTTTGGAATAGATCTGCCAACCCCACGACACTCCATTCATGACTGATGCTGAGACAGTGCGCTGAGGACAAACTGCTCCAGTCACACACACATGAGTGTGGCAAAATCCAGCGCACAGAACATTTCCTTCTTCTTTGAAAGAGCAGCAAAACACTGGGTCCTCCGAGGGTTTACTGGGGGCCACAGCTTGGACCACAGGCATATGAGGTTTTTTGGAAAAAGATGTATCACCAGTGAGAGTGATAACATGTTATCTAACTGGAGGGAAGAAGCTCATTAAACAAGCATTTGGCTGAAGGACTGAAGCGCACAGAGGTGATTTATCTCAAAAGATCAAAATTTGCAAGTTAAATCACAGGTTCTGCATTTTGAAGACAGGAAGATGCAATTCCTGCCAATATTTTTTTTCTGGGTGCTGGACATCATGCTGCTATCACAAGTAAGACATAGCTGCAAGTCTGATGCCGCTCAGAAACCAAGTAATATAAATTTACACGTATGGTTGCCATTTCTACAGTCCCGAGCCAGGATTACTGCCCTCGTCCACCTCTTCCTTTTGGGGAGCTGACAGACAGATTTCCCTTTTACAAGGGGACACCGCGCACAAACATAGTTTTGATCTTTCAGCAACAAGTCTTCCATACAACTCCAGATTTCAAAGACTGAATTTATCCTACTGGTTGTAGAGCATAAGCTCTGCTACTGCTTATGAGGCAAATTCTCCCCTTCCTCAAATTTACAGAGGATTTTTTGAGGAGTCCACATTTTAAAGTCCTCATGTGGCTTAACAGGCCTGCTGAAATGAAATTTCTGTGACTTTGTACATTTGTTGAAAACACCAGTTAAAATTCATAATCTCAAAAGAAATCCCTTCTACCCAGCAAATAAAGATCCTTATTTTAGAATAAAAACAAAGGGAACATTAACATAGTAGCCCTACTGCCCTGAGTAAGCAGAGGTCTGCAGAATTCTTTATTTAAAAAAGAACAAAAATTATTTTTCATTACTTTTTAAAAAATCCTTCAGAAGAAGAATTGGATTGTTTCTGCAATTCAGCACTTGTTTCTGAACCACTAAAAGTTAGCTGGTCATACTCATTTGGTACTTTTTCTTTTGCTCCCATAAAGTTCCTACCAGCGGAGGTGAGGAGCAGAGCCAGCGCTGCCCCCGCATCCACAGCGCTGGAACACTGTCCACCCAGCACGCGGCTGAACGCCTTCAGGCCAGGCCTGCGGGCACAGCACGAAAGACACCACTACTGGTAATAGTGGGAGTGGGAATGGCAGAGTGGGGAAACATGTCCTAGGACAAGTTTAAATAAAAATAAAAATCTTAAGTTGCTGATCACCCATTGCAGGGGAAAAAGAAAAAGAGCTCTCTTAAACCCGGATACCTACAGACTTGGCTTCAGCTTCCAGGGAAGCTTGTGAGGTGAAACAGGGCCATGTGGAGGTCAGTGGGTGATTTACAGAATGGAGATGCAATGGTGCCTCAAAAAAAAGACAAGTTAGAAGTGAAAGCAAACCAGAGTGTCAGCTAGGAAGCAACATGACCCCCAGCTATTGTGGAAGCGAACAAGTGAAAAATGACCCGGAGAAGTTCAGGAGATTTTCTTAGAGGTACACTTCAAATTTATTTTTTTTTTCTTAGAATAGCCTACAGCAGTCTGACACAGTGAATGCAACTCACAGCTTGTAGATTAAAGGTACAACTTTTCAGAAGCATCTAAAGGATGTAGGAGCTTAAATTGCACTGCAAATTCCACACAAATTTAACCTGAAATTAATGAGGCTTTGGAGCGTCTTTGGTTCTGGTTTTAAAGTGTGCTTTTCCTTTGCAATCTGTGACAAAGGGTGTTTCAAAATCAGGATGCGATTAACTGAAGCATCCCACATTATGGAATTACAATAAGCGGGACTAATGTATACAAGTGTTATTTCTGATTTCTGTTTCTTCAGATTTCCTGGAGTCACTGTTAGTTTCCTTCCTGGACAAAGGAAGGAAAGGTTTAAGGCTTTCTTGAACTACGCCCCTCTTTATGTAGCCAACTACAGCACACTGGAAGCACAATTATGCTGCTAAGATAAAACGAAATGCAGTGGTGATGCACCAATTCATCATACTTGGGTTCTTCTAATGAAGCCCATTACTCATGGAAGAGAATTTTCTCAAGCAGTTAGTCACCAGCAGACAGCTTTCCCTGTTACTCCTTCCTTTTCTACAGCTGGTGAATAGCCTGGTCCTCCCCTCACCATTCCAAAAGTGCAATATTTGGAAAAGTCAACACCTAAATTCAAAGTAAACAAACAGTATTTAACTTTCCCTTAATCAAAAAAGTTAACAATAGAACAGAACAGCCAACATTTTTCATTAAAAAAAAAAAGACAAAAACAGCCTGCTGTCCTTTTAATACTACTGATACTACTGAAACATATTGAATACCTTTCTTTAGCTTATTAGAACAAGCATAAAAACAAACTACATACTAATTACAGCTTGCATAGAAACGTTTTGTTTTGTACTTTGTGCAAATCTTACTAAATAAGGCATGCTTGAAAGTTTAGGTAGCAATGCAGTAGTTATCAAAGAATGCTGAGAAACTGCAAGGAAAATTCCAGGCAGTCTGCAATCCACATCCACTTACACAGTTCATTTGACTTCAAAGACCAACAGCTGAGAGCTGCAGATCTGTCTGCGACATAAGGCAATATGGTATGTGTAGGGTCCAGCACCTGCTTTCAGCTAGTCATGGGTTTAACACACATAAGATCACTTGAATTCAAAAAACCTGAGCCGCTAGTTAAAAAGAGGGCCTCAGATGTGGATTGGTAAGAATTCCGTTTCAGGAAAAAGGAAGGGAAGGGGGGGAAGAGGAAAAAGCCATGAAGAAGAACAACCCTTCACATAAAGGGGGTTTGGGCAGGTTTTGCCTACATTGTTATACCCTGATCTGACCCCATGGGGCAATGTTTTTCCAAACAAACTGTCTTCTAACAAGTTATCCAGAAGAGTATTTCTGGAACAGGAAAAGCTAAAATGTTTTCCTATCTTGGCCAGCCTATACGTGTCTGTTGCAGGAATTAGAAGGGTGGCTGTGTAAAGAGGAGGAGATGAAGTAGGAAGCTGCAGTAAGAGCAGTATCAGAAATCTTTCAACTGAGTTTGTAGCACAGAGGGAAATTATAAGGCCTAATATAAGGTAATGTGGAATAATATTTTGCCTCCTTCTTCCCCCTCCAAATCAAGTATTCTCAGGAAATATTGAAGTACAACCTTCTTTTGTAAGCAGCTTTGCATTAAAAATCTGTTTAAACTCCAAAAACTTTTTAAAAACACATTTAGAAAACCCACTAATAATAATGATCTTCAAAATCGCCCACTATTTTGTAACATAAAATGGAATGTTCCTGGGCAAGAGCTGCCAGCTCCTTCAGGAACTCTGGGAAAAGGGCAGCTGCGAGTACAGCATTCCTCACGTGCGCGGGAAGGCCAGGATGAGCCATGCTTTTCTTTCCTTTCTGTCCCAGGAAAGGCTGGAGTACAGCTGGGTAAGCTTCGGAGAGGTTCTTTCCCTTCCCCATGTTGCTGCTATGCTGGGCATTACCTAAATCCAGGAAGAATGGAGAGGAAAGAAAAAGAAAAGACTCAGGGTATGAAGCACACACAGTATTTGCACAGCATCCAAACCCCGTTTACAAGGAATGTGTTCAGAGCTGCAGTATGCAGTACCCAGACCATGCAGGGAGATACTCCACTAATCCAACATTTTAAAGTTCTGCGTGGCCTGATGCTATTGCATTTTTTATTAGCTATCTTTCCCCAGGTTATATATTATTCAGTTCCACCTCTGATGAGAGAAATATGTGGGCAGAAGAGCAGTGAAGGGAAAGAGTACTATGGATTTACCTTATGAAATAGCAGATAATATCTACCCATCTAGACCCAGCACGGCTGTCTCAATTTACATTATAGCGTCCTCTAGCCCTCCCCCAGATCAAAATATCATTTGGATTTACTTCTCTCTCTCTCTTTCTCCATCCTCCCCCCATGAATCATTGTGTAAATTCGTCTGAGGCCGACCTATCACATTGCCATGGGAGTTTGAAGCAAGCCAGAAACTAGGGAAAAACGTTTGAAACTTTGATTTTAGGTCCCACTAACTGAACTTACCTTTAGCTCGCTGTAAAGCAACTAAACATTAAAAAAAGAGCAAGCGAAAACCAGCGTGTGCTCTGCTATATGATCTCTGCTGCCAGAGTTCAGAGGATCAGGGCTCAAGCACCAGAGCGCATGGAATTACAGTGGTGGCAGCACTTAAATTCCAATCAGTTGCACCTTGTTTCAACCTGAAGCAGAACTGCACTTTAATTAGATGATAATTAATTTAGTGAAACTAAAAAGGTGACAAAAATTAACACTGAGGGAAATAAATACTTTACAAAGAAAAATTAACCTGCAGAACTCACTGCCACAAGATGTCACTGAGGCCAGAAGTGGAGACGGATAAAATCCTGTCTACCTTACAAGTGGATGTTCTCATGAGCTGTTTAAGTAAATAATTAAAAAAAAATTAAAACAAAGGACTGTCATGTCAACTCACATACTGCAGATAAGCCAAACACTACATTGCTGCATTAAGAAGTGGTTTCCCTTAAAGTCCATGCAGTTTCTGTTAAAACAACTCAGTCTCAGGTTACCTCACCCTCTTTCTGAAACCTCTTCAAGCAGCTAATGCGAGGACCTGAGATGAATGCCTCACTTGATGCAGCAGAGCAATCCCTCTGTCCAACAGCTCTGCACTTTTGTTCCTTTCCTGGAGTTCTTCTAAAGCACTGTGGAATTACTGTATGCTTCCAAATACTCAAATTTTTATCTTCATCACCTAACAGTTGTACTTTTCTTGAGTTTCAAAAAACCTAACTGCAGACTTATCAATCTTTCATATTGTTATTCTACAAATTTCTGTCTACTAGAGACAGAATAGAGGAATTTCAGTTCTGCAGAAATTTCTGACTGTGGGAGGAAAAACAACTTAAATTATGGATTACAACAAAAAGATAAACTTTTGAGTTTCTCTTGAAGATTTTTTTTTAGATTTTCTAATGTCAAAGTGCTTTGTAATTAATATTTTAAGCTTTTTAAATAGTTTATCCAATATAAGCAGGATGCTAATATACTGAAAAAGTTTAGTGTTTTTTAAAAAAATCCTCTTCCCTTCCAAAAGCATTGAAATCGATAAATCTAAAAAAAAAAAATATTTTTAAGGAAATCTAACTACTTATTGGGGGAAAAAAATAAAAGAAAAAAGCAAAGTAGGCCAGTCTAGGGACAAGAGATTTGATCTTTTTCTTTGAGCAGGATTGTCCACTTCTTTCTAGGGTCAGGATGGAAATTGAATCATACAGTGGAAAAACTGAGAAAATGAATACTCTGGAGACGTTGTTACCAAAGCACTGAAAGAAGGGCAGCTTTTCATGTGGGATCTACATCATGACAGCTCTAAAATCTAAGCAGAACCCAAGCTACTGTGTAAGGAAACCACATACTACCGCAAGCAGAAAATAACAAATCGTCTATTTCTGCTTGAACACCTTCACAGACCATCACTGTTGAGAAAGAAATGCTCTGGAATATTTCAGTTTTACATTTGTGTTCCCCACTAAGTCTGATTTCTGTTTTTCAGATACGAATTCTGTCGGTCAGTTATGCTCAGACCTGTAGAGAAAACTTTGGGGTTATTCACAACTTTCATCTGGGGAGAAAACCCTCAGAGAACAGCTAGTTTGCATGACAGTGGCATTCAAGCTAATGCAAAGCAATCCTACCAGAGTTCCTTTTTTTTTTTTTTTTTTAATTTACCATTAGTGCAGAAGTTCCTGCCTTGCACTTCTTAATCAATATAAGGGGTTGATGGACTAGCGAGACAACTGGCCCCAAGAATTACAGTTTGATTACTTTCATCACCAGTCTTGTTGGGAAACAAGCCTGCAGTTATCCAGACATGTATTTACTTTCCATCTATTTCTCGCCACAACACACACAAAAAAAGTACCAGCATGGTGACTAAGCAGCCTTATTTCAAATTCCTAAATAATGTCCAGTATGAGTCAACCTGACAAATTCTGAAGCCCACAGAAGAAAACAGACATAAAATAGGCAGTATAAATAAATGCCATTGGGAATGCATTATATAAAAGTTCTTATTGCCAGCACTTGAAAAAAAGGACACTAAATGTTGCCTCCTAATCTCATCTCCCACATGCTAGTTACAATGCCATCTAATTGTAAGGCTTTTTAATCTATGGCACCAGAATGTAGAGCCTAAAATGCTACTGACATTTTGCAATACACAGCTCCTTTACAGCAGCCACCTTTCACAGACCAGTTCTTCAAGCAGACTTAGCAAGATCATAATTTTAGAGACTAGATATACTGCAAACCTTAAAAACACATGCCATGCTTACTAGAAATGAGGCAAATCATCATTCAGGGCCTTGAAAAATGAAAAGACATTAATATGTCACATAAAAAGTCCCTCTTTCCAAACCTCTGGAAGTCCAAGAGAAGTACCAACATCTTCACAGAGGTGTAGGCAGGGTGGGTGATTATTAGTGACTCTCAGAAATCTGAGTAAACACACAATGTAAATGCAGTCTCTCTTGAACCCTGTTGCTGAATCAGCTTTAATCACTGCGGTCACTGCTCTCACCAAATTTGACACATTCCCGTCATGTGAGAAGCTGGCTTCTGCCAGCTTCTGCACCCAACATCACCTGCTCACAGCAACAAGCTGAGAACCAGCACATCCCCAGGGCAAGGCCCCAACTCTACCAGTTGCCTGGCTGCATCTGGAAAGTTCTTAGTTAGAATGTAAGATTCTTCATTTTGCTTATTTTTACTAGTTTCCCCCACAGCAATGTAAATACTGGCAGGTGTCAAGACAGGTGTAGCGCGCACTGTGCTGGAGAAGCAGCAGATGTTACAGAAGTCCCCTGGAAGGCTGGTTTGCTGGGATAATACCTGTTTAACTCCCCACAGCCAGTGTCCCAGCTTTTTCAGCCACCCACCCACCCACTCCTTTTTTGTTGTTGCTTTGTTTTGTTTCTCATTCAACAAAGCACATTCAAAGTTTTCTGGCTAATATTTGTCTTCTTCAGTAGCAGCCCAAACCATGATATGAAGCTTTATTTGATTGTTGCAGAAACCAATTCATTCTGGACTTCTGTCCTCCCTAACATTTATCAAAAAAGAACCAATGACTAGCTGAAGGTCAGGCTAAAAATAAAATGAAATCATGCACATATGCTATCTCACCTCATGCCTTGAAAGCAAGTTTGTTTACAGCCAAAGTGACAGCGAGCCAAGAGCCGATTTTGTTACTCCTTTAAACAGACATTTTCTGTGGCAAATAAAAGCTTCTAAAGAGCAAAGAATATCCAAACAGATCCATATAGTGTGGCCTACTGAGCATCATCAGCTTAAAGTCAGAAGGGTACGTCTGGTTCATGATATTCACAACGCACCACGCCTACTTTTAATCATTCTGTAGAACATGAGAGAGGCAGCTGGTGAGTCATTCCACCCAGCACTCCTCTGAGTGCGGTTAACGTTTACCTTTGGTTAGCAATTCTTCTGCAGCATCACACATGTCCACACGAAAAAGCAAGTACTGTTGGGCCTCCAGGAGAAGAACTGGGAAGTCTTTTTCAATTGAAGCAAAATGTTCAATTTTATTTTTTACAGATGCCAGCACCTGCCAAAACAACAGCAACAATTACTTCTTCCTCCCTTGCTCCCAGTGCAGCCAGACTAAATGCTCAGGCTTTCTCTAGCTGCATTAAAATAGAGTTACGACAAAAGTTATGGTCATACAGAATTTCCAGTTCTTTGCACAAATGCAATTAAAACACTGAAATGAGATGAGAGGCTCTCAAGACCAGTGGGAAAGGAACAGGTGAAACTGAAAAGCGCTAATGTAAGGTTTAATGAGACACCAAAAATACTGTTCCAATAGGCACAACTAACACTTGTGGTCAAATACCTGATAAAGTGACCGCACGCTAGGCTGAAACACCATGTTGGTGTTGAGCAGAAAGGAGCGAAGAAGAGGCTGTGGATAACTTGCCAGCTGAGTAATAATCCCAATAAGCAGTAAATTTACATGCAAGGAATTCTCGAGCATGTTCTCCAGCTTCGACAACACTACGCTGATGAACGGTCCTGCAAGAAAAGGTGAAGGAACCAATGATTTTGTTTTCTCAGAAGAAAAATCCCAGGATCCAGGAAATAGGCATTTAAAAGGGATTTTAATCATCATAACCAGCCAAATTAGACATCCCACATGCTAATTAAAGCTAGCAGGAGAAAACCCAAACTGTATCTGAACAGACAAAATAGACTTAAAGGTGTTAAAAGCTTTTGTGAGCAGAAGCACTCTTGCTAGCCAGCCAATGAGTTTACATTAATGGCATATTTCACATGCGCAACTATTCCACTTCACATGTGCCAAGAAGGATTTAGCCTAGTATATTATGGCCTGCTGTTCTATTCCTCTCGCAGTTAATCAGAATGTTTCAATGCAAACACAATCTGACCTTTTTTACTCTTGTTGCACCTTATTTCTACATAAGGACTGGGCAAAGTAAATCATAGCTGGCTTTCTTGTCTTATCAAAAAAACAGTGTTCTAAAGAAAATATGAAAATGCTACTCTAAAGATAGAAATCAAGACCTGTGATAGAAAAAGCATTTTCACTACTGCAAATAGTCACATAAAGCAGGAAAGACATTAAAATAGATTTATAAGCAAAATTATTGGTAGATGTAGGCTTTATCACATAAATGTCACTAATAAATAATAGCTTTAGTTTGTGTATTCATGCTGCGGGATAACCACTGAAATACAGAAGCATTTACCATGAAAGAACATAAACCCTTAGTGCTCAAGCTAAAGAAACCTTTGCAAAGCTGAGCATGACTTTAACCAAATACCTACATATCGTCAGACAATATAGGTGGTGAGATGCTTGAGGCAGTCTCTAAGAGTGACCTAATCACAAGTAAAGTCTTAGAAACATCTCTCATCCCACACCCAGGCCCCACCACACTATTCTGGTTGTGTAAAAGCTGGGGAAACCATGCAGAGGAATCCCTGGGGGATGCAGTTACAGCATTGCTAACTTTGAATGTCCCACCCTACCCCCGGTACAAGATGCCACGAGTGTTTCTAAAGTCAAGAAGGTGGCTATAACCCCAAATGGCTGCCTTCCAAGCTAGCTGGGCATAGTTTATCTCCAGTTAATATGCCTACAGCAGAGGCTAAAGCAGTTCTGGGCCAGCACAACAGTAAGGATCAAACCATAAGTGCCTACACTGCCACTTCACCTAACAGAGCATCACTAAAGGTTGAAGTCTATCATGTTTTATAGTGACCATGAGTACAAAGCAAGCACTCTCTTGAGACTCATCCATCACAGCTAATGCCAGCACAGCTCCCCTCGCAAGGGGAAAGGTAGGAGGGCCAGTGTTCACAAGGCTTTTTGTGGATGCTACCTTTCAACCACCGTGTCAGCCAATATCACATCCTGCAGGAATGCCCCCTGCCTGGGTACCCAGTGGAGCAGCCCCAAAACCTTGTGTTGAGATACGGTTTCTGCTGTCCCAGCATACCCTACTGCTTCCCCTCTTGTGTTCACAGACCTCCTGAGCACCACAGCGCAGTGGGAGCTCAACTGTATCAAGAGCGATTGCAGGAGAAGGAATTGATATATATCACTGTTTCTCTCCTCTAGGTCAGACTTCAAAGCTGAGTATGTAAAGCTGAAGCTAGTGCTTCGTACGAGTGCTGTACACCACTGCAAGAGAGGTTACCAAGATATATTAAAAAACTTCTCAGTGGTAGAGTGACTTTTTCCCCCAAGAAATTACTGGAATGAGAATCAGGATCTGAGAAGAGTTTGCAAGCCTTGTGAGAAACAGAGTAAACAGATAAGAGGTCAAAAACTTATTCCTTTCCTGACTGTGCATCTCTATGTGGCCACAAAGTCAAGCACTAATTTGTGGGGGGGGGGGGGGGCGGGGAGCAGACTCTAAATTCCTGTTCCTAAACACTACATTGTTTTTTACTCCAGGGAAAATAGGGATTATAGTGTTTAATGCTTTTAGATTGGACACAGATACCAATAGGACATTTTCTCCAAGGATCCGTAGGCCTGAAGAGAGCATCTTTGCACTGCTGACACTTACGGGGTGTGGGAACCTCTGTCTGATTATTCGATTCTGCAGAGAGAAGCCCATCCCATGACAGCATCCCAAAACAGTGAAAGCAGCCAAAAATCCTTATCACACACATCTACAAAAACAATATAGCATTTCAAATTAAATAGATTATTATATTTTAAAGACACTGCAACCTCAGCATTTCTGAGGTGTTCTGATGAGCACCTTCTTACTTGCAACCACTGAGATCAGCAAGATTTCTATTAAAGCCCAAGAGCAAAACATGTTGTGGATGGGGAGCAAGCAACAAAGCTTTTTGTAGGTTCTTTTTTCTTCTTTGTTTTGCTTGGTTGCGGATTTTTTGGGGGGTTTGGTGGGAGGGGGCAGTTGATTTTGGTGTGGGTTTTCTGGAAAGGAACAAATGGAGGGAGGCACTAGGTGAAGAATAAGAGACAGGGATATATTTGAGCTACATTTGACAGCAGATAATGGGAAACAGAAAGGTTTGGATGTGATTAGCTTCTGGTACAAGGAAATTGCCACCACAACAAAAATAGCAAATTGGTTGAAAAACAAGCTGAATTTTTCAATTAAGAAACAGTGCCAGGCATGCTGGCCACAGCTGACCAGACAGGGCTGCATTTCAATGAACACAAATGAATGTTCTCCCCCTCCTTCCAAATGAAGGAAAAGCCATCTTATAGAGGCTTTGTTTTGGATGAGGAAACATTATTATTTTTTATTATTTGCATTACTGTGGTATCTAGGAGACCTAATTAAAGATCAGGAGACCGCCCTGCAAGGAGCTGTACAAGTACAGATCAAAAGCCCAGCCTAACCTCTGGTAGCACTGTCATTTTGGAATGGCTGGGACAGTCTGTGGTGACCAAGCTTAAATTGCTGCCTGGCACAAGCCAGAAGAGCATACCAACGGCGAGGGCAGCCCTGACACTGGAAGAACAGGATGCCAGGGCAGCGCATGGGGACAGGCACGTACAGACATGGCACCAGTGCTGCCACCTCGTGCTAAAATGTGAAATCGCACAGAGGAAAAATGACAACGTGGTACCACATCCATAGCATCAGAGATGAAAGCCACCAGAAAAACAATGTACCTGGGCTCTATATATTAGAACAGTTACTCCAATCCCCTTTCGACTGCAGAAGCTTTCTCTAGAATGATGGAGCTCTCACATACAAATAACATAACCCCCGCTCAAGATTTTAAACAATTACAAAAAAAAAAAAAAGCCAAAAAACCAGCAGCCAAGAAAACCTCCTGAGCAACTACCATTTACTGTCACCACATTGACTGCTTTGCTCTGCTTTCCCGTTGGATCTCTCACTCCTTGGACTGGTCTCAGCTATTTGGGCTATAGCCTCCTTAGTGCCAGGACTGTTCCTTGCTCTATGCTTGTGCTGTGTGCCACACAATGTGATCTAATTTTGCCACCTTTAATCACCATGCCTTCCTGTATTTGTTATGTATGTAATTAACAGGACATTCCACCTGTAAATGGAGCAGTCTGGCTCCTCGCAGTGTGCTTGGGAGAGATGTCCTCCTTTGGTCCAAAGGGCGATGACAATGTCTCTGCAGAAGGAGTGTCTACTGAGAAATTCTCAAAGTCCTCCTCCTCTTCTGCAGGAGAGACAAGGTCAGAAGTATCCAAATTCTGCTCCTCCAAGCTTGCACTGTTTGGATCCAGTTCCTTAATAATTTTGTCATACTGTGCAATGAAATCCTCACCATCTGTGCTCAGCAGTCTTATAGTTGAGTTACGATCTGCCTCCTGAGGAGAAAGCTTCAACTCTAAGTCTGGCTGTGGATCAGTCTCAGTCATTTTCTGGTTTATTTGTTCTTTTATTACACCTTGAGTCAAGCTTGAGTTTCTCTTACTGAGCTCATCCAAGTCCATTTCCAGCTGTCTCTTTGCAAGAGGCCCATTGACTACAGTTTGGCTTTGGACCTCACGTTCTCTGGCTACATTTGAAGTTTTCTCCTTGGAGTTGTCATCATCTTGAGTATCCTTCTGGGCACATAACCGGTAAACCATAACATCATCCTGAAAGTCTGATTCCTCTATGTAAGATCCTTTGATAAGCATGATGGCACTTTTTTTCATTTCTTGAATATGTTTTGGTGGCTCTGCAGGTGGCTGCATCTCTGTGCTTCCCAGATCATCATATGGTTGTGGTGAGCTCGCATCAGAACCAGGAGAAAACCCTGTGTCATAGCTATCATCCCATTCTAGCTCCAACTGCATCTTCTCACCAAATGGAGTCATTTGAGTGGAGCTACATGTGCTAGGTGTCCTTTGCTGGAGCCGAAATATGGGGTGTTCCACATCTGTTCTATTGTCCTCAGCAAGTGTTTGGATGAAGGTGTCTGGATCAGGGTTTACTCCATCATACAAGGCAGACCAAACCTTACAATCTTTCAGACACTGAAGGATGGCTCCTTGAGCTTCCCCCAAGTACTGTAAGTAGCTGATGTCCACAGCTCTTCCATATTCAACAATGCAATTAGATTCAGAAGAGAGTCTACCAGAATCTGAAAGTAAAGAAGATTACTCATACTAATAAATACTCATACTAATAAACCAACCCATAAGCTCTTTAGCAAGGCAGCCACTAGGACACTGCAGGCAGAGTCTTTAGTCCCAACCATCCAATAAGGAGGAAAGAACAAAGCTTGCTCATACAAGACACTTGCTCATAAGCATACATGACTTGTTGCTATTACCCAGACTGAAGATTTCCAAGAGACCAGCCCACCTTCAAACCTTAAAACAACAGTGACCACTCCAAAGCAGCAAGGGTTGCAGTCATGTATCTGTACATTACTTTAATGAATGAATATTCAAGTTGGAAGGCTGTTAAAAGAACGTTTCAATAGGCCTGGACACAGGGAAGGAATTAAATAAACCTTCCAGTCCAGGTTTGCCCAGTTTATTGTTGCCCCACCGCATTTCCCCTCCTCCCCCATCCTTCCCCACCGCCTTCCATGAGCTGCTACCAAATCAAACTCAGTTCATGATCCGGTCTTCCCCCAAGCACCAATTACCTTTAGTTTGTGCTGCTTTTGTCCATAGAATATAATCTTTTCCTTGGCTTTCAAGCGTCAAGGTGATCCCAGTAGAGCAGCAGACTGGTGTCAGAGCAAGCAGTCTTGCAGCAGATACAGAATAACAGTCTCTCTCTTTCACAGCCCGCCGCTGGCTCAACATCATGTGGTTACATGGGATCAGATACCTGGAACATCACCATCTAGCATTACTTCATCATCGTTTCATGTCAGAGAAAGCAACATACAAAATTCCCTTCCTACCTTCCTGCCCTCTTGAAATTAAAAGAAACAGTAATAATAATCTTGATAGTGGTCCATATTCTAAACCACTGAAGAGCAAGAAACTCTGACTCTTTATATTGTGAAGCTATGTTTTGATGACGAACTGTCAAGACGAGTAGAGACAGGAAATCAGTTGCATCAGAACGGGGAAGTGAACAATCCTTTGCATGTCAGAGCAAACTTCTTGTAAAAAGGGATGGAGGAAGCATGGGATGGGCAGATGTCAAAGGCCAGCAGGGTCTATGAATGAGTTCTGTCCCAGAATCTTTAATTTATTTGTTTTCCTGTGAAATCCAGAGAGAGACAGTTTACATGTACCAGGCAAGCAGCCAGTAAAAAGGTGGGAAGGGTCATCAAGGTGTTTTACTGCACTAGATCAAGACTGAGCTCTCAGGTGGAAAAGAGAATAAGCTATGGGGAGCACAAGGAATAGATGAAGGACAGTCTCCTTTAAAGCACTTCTGTTCAACTTTTTAAGAGCACTTTATTAAGAGCCTCAGTACTAACTGGACTGGTGTTTTGCCATTTAAAATGCAAACAAATTCTAAAGGATTCCCTAAACAAACAAAAAGAAGATTAAATACAGCACTCTACTGCTGCTAGGGTGGCAACATACTTGAGTTAGCAGAGGTCCTAACAGCATTCCCAGGCACAACACCCAGAGCTACAGGGAATTTCTCTTTAATGCCTGTGAGTGGAGGGACAGACAGTATCTGAAACACTCATGGGATCTACGGTGCTAAAAGCCCAATTTAGTTACACTAATTCTTCCAAATAAATAATCAATTCTTATCTAATACACACACCAAAATTATAAGTATTCTGAAGCAACACATAAAACCATCAGTTAAAGGCAAAAATAAACAATGCATTTAATACATTACATAACAATCTACCTACAACAGTTCTGCAACCTGCCATATTCTTGGTGAGAAAGAGGTGGAAAACAACAAGAAAGAAGGTGGAAGCTGCCAACAGGTATATAGGTCTGTATCACAGTGTATAATACACTAGAGAAAACATTCAGGAGAGAAGAATTATACATTTAGAAGCGGGGAATAAGCAGTTTGGAGGTCATAAATATATCCTTAGCTTCTCTTCTCTCACTTTTATAGAAATAAATCACATGAAAAATCTCTTGCTCCTGAAGATCGCAGGACGTAAATCACACTTCTTCAGGTCTGGTAGACTTTTGTCAGGATCATAAATATTCTTATCTCTGTAGCTGTATGTATTTCTGCTCTCTTGGAGAGCTCTCATCCAGCTTTGCATCCAAAGGCAGAGAGTGTAGGCCCCAGAATTAGGACAGAATGGAAAAAGGAGTTTGGGCTTTACCTTAAAACTAGCTGTAACATCACATCTTCACAGTGCAAACCAATGAGCGTTCTGAACAATGCCAAGGAGACCACACAGAGCTGGAAAATGATAAATACCATCAGTTTTTCATCTGGAAATTCTACCTTTCCAATCTTTCCTACTTACTACATTACAAAATGGCTCTGCCAGAACATGGTGCTTTATAAAACATAGTTAGTATGATATTTAATTTTGTCAGCACCCTTTGGGATTTTTTAAAAGATGTCTAGAGCTATACACACAACATGTTATGTTTTAACAAAATATAATCCAGAATTTTCCTTCAAATAAGCTACTAAAAAGAGCAGTAATTTACCAATATCTTTAATATTATTAAAATTTATTAATTTAATTCAACTCAGCATGAAGTGAACCCTGTAACTTTCAAGATAGTGTGTTAGTTTTTACCTCTGACATATAATTTGAACCAACTAAAGATCTTTTCTGAGAGAAAAGTTATAAACCACCTCAAGTTCCTGTTGCTTTAAGCATAAGGAATGATTAGTGTTCTACACATTAAGAAGCTGAATGCTTCTATACATATAGCTTAATGTACTGACATCGACCAGCACTAAACAAGCCATTTGTATCAGAATCTACTCCATATGGAGTGTTCACAATCCCTCCACTACAGGTCACTTGAACAGCTGGGAACCACAGCGAGGCATGAAGATCCTTTCTGTGAGACCAGCAGAAAGGAAAGAAAGGATTCCTCATTGGAATTGCACACTGGCCTTTTTGGCAAAGGTCTGATCAAATATACCCAAAACTCGGTATTTCAGCAGCCACACTCAGCAGAGACAAAAATCATACCCATTCTGTGACAGGCATCCTTCTTTCACACTGGCTTTTGGGCAGACTGGAAACATGGACTTCTACTGGGTTTTTTGGTCACTAATGAAACACCTTGAAAGCTATCATACAGAACATGTCTACCTGCCAGATGCTTGCTAGACCGCACAGTTACGTTCAACATGGTAGAAGCATGAGCCGTAAGCTTTCATTGATCACAGCACCATAATCTCCCTGCCTTTTAATGCATATTTTCTTGGGCACATTCTCCTGAACTGCTAGAACCAGTATCTCACAGCTGGCTTAGACTCCAGGACAAGGCTGACTCTTGCGAGAATTATTTAGCATAAGTTGCCTCTCCCTATACTAATTAGGTGAACTCAATTCATAGCAGCAGTAACAGTAGGTAGCAGAAGAAATGGATTAAGACAAAATAAGGAAAAAGCTACAGATATTTCTCTACTTCATTTTTTCAGTTACTGAACATCCTTTATAACTCATTCAGGATTAATCAATCCTACCTGCACATGGCTTCTCCTCCACACAGAGAAGAGGAATTTCTTCCTCTTCTCTGCAGTCACTTCCCCGACTCCCCCTGTTAAAATGCTCTGTTCTAGCTCTGCAGCTGCACATTGCTGTGTTCTTCTCTCCAGCCCATGCTTTCTCAAAAATGTCAACTTAAAGACTCTTTGTTTCACCATTTCCAGGTCTCTTTCAGATGAAAGACTCATCTCCCCTACAGTGTGACAGGCTACCCATGGTGACCAAGACCAGAGGAACGCATATGTTTCTTGAAACATATATATACATAGATGTATTTTAACAGGGGGA